>VFLP01000059.1:0-297791 GCA_007182795.1 Xylaria flabelliformis | reverse complement strand
TAACCTAGAAGCCATTGATTGAGGTGGCGCTTGGCCATGCTGAATCCCACTGCCCAACGGCAATAAGACTAGCGATAGTAGCTACGACAATAGGTCTGACGGTCCAAATCATAGCTAGAGACTGCGAACGAGGAAACCAACTTGTATGAACGGGTGTTAGAGGGAGACTCTAGTACCTACGATCACACTCCACGACCAGGTACACCTGAACCGGAAACACATACCTTAGAAGAATACGCGGCATGGAGCTAAAAACGTTCCAGCTAAAGGTCGTATAAACAGCAAGAAAGGAGTCCTCCGAAGAAGCTACTAGGTCTCACACGAGTGTGGGATTAAGGGACTCGAGGGCAGAGACTCCACCTAAACTAAAAGGGCGTACGGCCTCATTGAACTGTTACGCATAAACTACCTAGGTTAGTTCTTCGTGAGTGGCTAATCTCAACCCCTTGATGTTTGTTAGTCGAGAACTCAACCAAGATGCCTTGAAATTTTCTCCGCTCTGTATAGGCGGCGGCGAAAGTGATTTCTTGCCTCGTAGATGACGCTGATTGTCGGAAGCTCCAGAATAGATCGAGTTTGGCCAAAGGTTAGACTGACTCTACGTCCATTTGGCACATATATCAAGTAACCTCAAAACCTTAAGATAGACACAAGGTTCCATGACTTGGACCCCAGGGAGAGCTAGGGAGAGTGAGAAAGAAGGCTACTCATACAAGATGAAAACAAGGGACCGCGAGAGGGAAGCGTGAGACAATAGTAAGTGCTGCTTGATACTTTCCAGGTATTGCTGCCTACTCGTAAGTACCAACACTCGGTGCTATTTTACCCCCTCTGTGTAACTGGGGCGAAAAGTCTAGAGGATGATGTGCAACAATCCACTAGAGCGTCAAGGTAGCCATAGAAGTCTAGTCCTCGTACGCAATAGGCACTTGTTACGCGAAGGGCTCTAAATTCCTTCGTAGACACTACCTGTCTATATACAGGTAGGTTGTCTCTTTGTTTGACACCTGTGCCTTGTAACATGGCGACCTAGGTCCACATATGCGAAATTTTGCCTTTTGCTCCTTATTTTTGTTGGCTTGATCTGGCTCGTCTCGCTCCATGTTGCCTGTTTCAATCGTTAAACAAATAAGAGATGGCTGAGCCTGCGATCGGTCGCTCAAATAATCATTGATTATTTACACGATATCAGTGGCTCCAACCCGTGGTTTCGGATATTCGATGCAGTCGGTTTCTTGGACCAGCTATCATGGTTCACATCATCGAGCTGATTTCTCGAACACCAGCTAATATCCATGTTTTGCTGCACGACTCCTAGCTCCGCTTGAAAAGTCCGAAGATTCCCTCTATCACATGTTATAGTGTCTCAACGATTTCACCATGGTCTCACTAATAGCGACATTCAAGGATTTTAGGGTCTAAATTTTCGTAGGAAAAGTAACGCATAGATGGAACTGTGACCAGTGTTAATGTGTTTTCTAGCAATAGTCTTGAAAGCTTGCCAGTAAACATTGCACGAATAAGATCACGAGTTGTTAGACCATAGAAATTAAGGTCCGAACCTAGTTGATATCCGTTCAATTATTTCTGAAACCCAAATATGTTGGTGCTCAAAAACATGAGTGGCTCGCTCGGCGCCGTCAACTTTTGTAACAAGGGCCAGTACTCTGGAGCTTGGAATTGGGCTTCAACTTAGTAATAATTCTCTAGGGCTCTAAGGATTCCTATATCTAAAAGGAGAAGATTCTGAGAGACAGAGGAGGATATCCTTCAGTCTTTTATAGACCTTCCAAGTACGCCTTGAGCCTTCAAGTTGGGCATTAACAACCAACATGCATACGTTAGTCTGTATGTTGGTTACAAGTAGCCAATAGCCTTATAGTACAGGTGGGTCTAGTCCCTCACGATCTAGCCCGTGTGACAACTTTTCAGGTAAGATTGGTGATGGTAACTCATGGAAATCTTTTCCGTTATGTCACAGGGGTCTACATTTGGTTTTAAATTATTAGAATTGACTGAGAAATTGCCGATCGGGACCCAATACTTACGATGATGGCTCACGATATGTTTGGCGGAATCTTTGCTATTTCCAGCCAATTCGCAGTTATAATGCAAACATTCGTACCAAGTTCAATACTTGACTAGCTCAACATTAAGTGGACAATACGTACCCCTGAGCCCTAGCCAAGGAATAAATTCAATGAGGTATGGGGTTATCACGGAAGAATGTTCAAGTCAATTCTCAGAAAAGAAACGATTAATTCAACGAATCGCCAAGTGCCTGTGTAAAAAACGAACGTGTAGGCGGCTAAGTTCGTACACTTCCAACTCCGAAAACCCTTTGTTGCCTGCCCCTTTACATCGAATGCAATCGAAACGAACCCCTTGAGATTCTCCAAATCAGCCGAAATCCGTCCGCATTAACTTCACGATAGCTAGGAAGTGAGTCGCTGTCTCTCGTTCCATCTCATTGAACCGGATCGCCATCTGCGTTTTTATGTCATTGAGACAGATCGTTCAATTCAGTCCACAAAGACAGATCGTTTAATCTAGTCCACAATATTTGAGTTTTGAGGACTTGAATAGTTATTCTCTGAATCCCTTGTTCGAACAATGAAGATTTAGCCACCGTGTCTTGTTTGAGCTCTTCCATAAATTTCAGGGTGTTAAAACAATACTTCTGTACTTCGAGGATGTTAGAATTATGGTTCTGTACTAATTGTTCGATCACTTGTTCAGGTAGAGTCCCCATCATTCGTTCGAACTTCTTCGCACATTCCAGGCTCTCAGAACTTTGGATTTGTGTCAATTGTTCAAGAACTTGCGCATATCGAGTGTCCATTACTTGATTGAACTCCGTCACAAGTTCCAGGATCTCAGAATATTGGTTCTGCATCGATGAAAGTCGAGGCTCTATCTTTTCTTTGAGCTCCTTCGCAAATTTCAGGTTCTGAGAATCTTGGTTCTGTATTGATTGTTTAGATCGAGCCTTCATCTCGATACATATTTGTGCGAATTCGTCTATAAGTTTCAGGCATTCAAAAGATTCGTTCTCTGCTCCATTTACACGGTTGCAGATGGTCTGCTGAGAATGGTTAACGTAGTTCAAGATTCGCTGGATAGCCTTTGTAATTAGATCGATTTCATCACGAAATGGAGACATCTTGTAGCTGAGTGTTTATGGTGAAAAGGTGCTAAGTAGCGCAATGGGTACTTGGATGGAAACAGTATTACGGGTGACTTTTCTGGATGGTAGAGAATGAATGGGAAATTGGTAATTCAGAAAGCGATAGGCTTGAATATATATACTACGACAGAGGTTCACGGGCCGGGTCCGATTGAAACTTAGGAAACATTGTTCAACATAACTCATTATTAACCTTTCATTGTAGCAGCTACTACTCCATTTGCTTGCTCAAACAATCATTATTTGTTCCGCCATATGCAACAAGCAGGCCTCATTGAATAGCGACGTTCAAGCCTTTTAGGGACGTGGTGAGTTGCAACGGATTGAATAAGAGTGGGTGCACCATGAATGCCTGCGTTGCCAGTGAATGGGTACACGGACCCCCTCCTGCATCGTCAATAGAGACCCTCAGCTATGCGTCAGTTAAAAAGCTTGCCAGCAAGCACTGCAGGAATGAAGATCACGGGCTATTTTATTAACTTACGGAATTCACTGGAAAGAACTCGCTATTTGAATTCTTATTTGTTATGTTATGGGGAGTTGAAAGATTGCCAATATCTACAATGAAAACTTTACTCTCCAGCCAATTCGTAGTTATAATGCAAATATTCAATCTGACTTCCATGAATCGTACCTGATGAGCCCAACATGGAATGAACGATCTCAAGGGTCTTTGTCCTAAAAGAGGTACTTACCTAATTCGTAATAAATGTGGTTGAACGGGCCTGCGATGTGGGTAAACAGCGGTTAAACGGCACGGTCATTGAGCTGCATTACCCCTGTGAATCAGCTCGATCAAGGCCCCAAATGTACTAGCTCGGACCCAAGAAATGTCTACCGACGCGTAAAACGATGGGCAATGACGCGAATTGGCTCACTGATCCCGGTCACATTCAGGTACCGATTGCTAAACTCATTCCCCTTTTTTTTAAGCTGGTGCCTGGGGCGACGGGGCGCACTGATACGATCGTCATTTTAAGTACATACTATTCCACTATTCCACTATCCCGGTCTTGGATCGTCTTGATCGGGCTATTCTACAAGCATGTAGCCCACTCCCTTCCCGTATCCTATCGTCCGTCTCCCCACCGCCAAATTTCTGAAGACTACTACCTACCTCTTACTTGTACTATCACCACCTCGTCGCTCCTTTGTGTTTCTTTGATTTTGTTCCCGAAATGATGTCGGCTAACACGTAGCTTGCCTGCCCTCCTTCCTCGCTATTCATCCACCAGCTATCTCCAAAAGACAGGACAAGATAGACTCGCCAGCCAATTCGACAACTCGATGGCCATCTCGCTGGTTGGCGCCCCCCGGGGACTGCGCCTTCTGCTCCCGGTGACCTTCATTGTCCTCGTGCTTGTGCTTGTTGGTTTCTTCCATGACTCCGGGCAGACCAGCCAGCTTTTGAAAAGCATCCAGAATATCCACGGCGGCGACCAACAGCAGGCAGAAGGATATGTTCCCGTCCGCCCAACCAACACCCACGCTCCTCCCAAGTACAAGCCGACGTCCACTTTGGCCGCGCCCTCCGTCACCGACCCCTTCCCGCTCTTGGCCTCGTTAACCGCCACGCCTCCGCCTATTCCCGCGTACAACGTTCCAAAGCCTGGTCTCCACCGCGACTATGGCCTCTCCTACATGCCGCCTCTCTTCATTGGCTTCACTCGCCAATGGCCCATGCTCCTGCAGTGTGTCGTGGGCTATCTCACCGCTGGCTGGCCCCCCGAGTCTATCTATGTCGTCGAGAATACGGGGGTGCAGAACTCGAATGCCGACGGGAAGCTGACGCTGCAAAACCCCTTCTATCTCAACCATACCACCCTGACCCGCCTCGGTGTCAATATACTGCAGACACCCGTGCTCTTGACCTTTTCGCAAATGCAGAATTTCTTCATTTCCACTGCCACCTCCCGTCAATGGCCTTATTACTTTTATTCGCATCAAGATATTCTGGTCATGTCTTTCGAGGATGGAGCCGACACCATCAAACGTCCCGGTGATCGAGATTGGTTTTTCTATGACGACCAAGAAAGAGCAGATATCTTGCGTCCTGCAGCCGCTGGACATAAGGGATATAGAACTATCTATGAGAACTGTTTACGAGAATTAAATCATACGCTGGAGAATGAGAAGCGGTGGGCATTTCGCTGGTTTCAATACGATCATCTGACATTGGTAAATCGTGCTGCATTGGACGCTGTTGGCGGCTGGGATAGTCTGATGCCGTATTATGGGAGCGATTGTGACATGAATGCCAGACTCGAGATGGACGGGTGGACCATGCGACATCGCCGTGTTGGGATAATCAATGATGTCTCGACCGTCTTGGAGGATCTTGCTGTGTTATACCGCGATCCAAACGTTCTGCCTTCATTTATCGATCCTAATCCAATACCTAAGGAGGAGTTAGAAAAAGCAGAGCAGTCACAGGAAGACGTGAAAGCCGACGAGGACGAGTCAACTCAGGATGACGGGACCACGAGTGAAGAGGCGGAACACGCAGAGCAATCTTCGCCAAAAACCGCGAAGAAACCGACAGAAAAGCCCGAGGAAAAGTCCATCGAGAAACGAGAAGCAGGAAGCCCGAAAGAAGCTACTGGGTCGGGAGTTTCCCAGGCCATGGATTATTTCCGCGCCCTTCTCAAGGTTGCCGACGATATGGGGCAGTATAAATACCGGAGCGATAACGCAGCTCGCAATTCTTGGCAGGGTAGCCAGCACGGAGGTGTTGGTGAGCCGTACTATTATAACGCAGATGGCTTCGGTAAATCCTTCTGGATACTAGCTGAAGCTGGTCGCGAGGTTTTCCGTCAGAAATGGGGTCACCGCGACTGTGACCTGGTGCAGGAGACGGCTTTGAAATTAGACGACCAGTGGCGTGTCGAGAAGGACTGGGAAGATGCTCCCTCTGACTCGTAGAGAGTGTATAATTTTGATGTAATCATGTTAGCATTTGGTTTATAACAGGCGGCGTTGGCATATGGTAGAGGAAGTGGTCGATTCGGGTTCCACACTCAAAGTGGGAGACCTGTATAACACCATGTATCTCCTTGATTGATCATGACTATGGAGACAGAGGATGGCCAAGAAAAAAATTAAGAAAACTTAGGCATTCGCAGGATATCTTGAGAGAACATGGTGATAATGGAATGATGACTGTCACTCCTACGATGCGGGGCTATTAACAGTGAACGAATAGAAATCACATTTCAGTCACAATTCCGCCAAGGCCAAATCCCACGTTATTCACATATCTACAGATTCGCTTGGACCCAACCCAGATTTATCAGAGATTGAATCCAAGATGATCGGAAACGACCTGGTCGTAAAAGGACTTGATACCCCCACCATTTGATCGATTCAATCTGTGAGACTAATACGCCGATTCACGAGTTTGTCATGATGGACCAAGCCAAGCAATGCCCGACTACACCGCTGGTCATAGCTGACTAATCGGTAACTGTTGACGCCTATGTCCGTATTCGAGACATAATCCAGCATTAATACCAAATTTACGAGAGAGAGAAAGGAAGAAAACCTACTTAGAACTGGCATAAAATTCGAAGCCAATCGACACACCAGGCATGCAATCCAACGAGTTCGATCCAACCAGGTCGGACAAAACGTATGAGGGGTCAAACACCCGCAGTAGACCTAAACCACAGGTCTCATGTACTCTATGCAGAGCCAAGAAGTACGATACTATGATTTATGGATAGGTCGCTCTGCTCACGAAACCTGTAGGTTGAAGTGCGATCGTAGCCTTCCATGCAAGAATTGTCGAAGGCGGCCCCCCGGCAGTTGCGTCTATGTGTCAAATACGAACAGAAGAGGGTCGCCTGGATCAGGCCCCCTCAGCCGCATATCTAGCCGCATACAAAGGCTGGAGTCTCTCGTAGTGTCTGCTGCTCGAGGGACAGTCGGGAGCACCCAAGAGGGTGCAGGGGCGGAGACCGCGTCCAACCCACTTCTTCGGACAAGCAACTGTGGTATCGAACAGTCCAATCTAGCTGCAGTTCCAGCATTAGCTGGCCATGAAATGGAAACACGACTCATCGACACCACAAACTGGGAAGCTGTTCTCCGAGAGGTAGATAACATAGGCGCGGATGAAGGTGGAGGTGAAGGCGAGTTCGCTAACTATGTTAGATCGAGATTATCAAGTCCAATATTCACGACATGGAAGATTCTGAGTCGCCAACCACCAATATACCTTTACGTCCATCGTTGCTCTTTGGTTTTACGGATCAAGTCTCTATTGAGCATCTCGTCAACACATTGCCAGCCAAGCCGGTGACTGATCGACTCGTAAACGTCTTTACTCGCGCTTCACATTTCCCCGACGTTGCTATTCACCTACCAACGTTTTTAAAAGACTACAAAGCGTTCTGGGAGAATCCTAGCCAAGTCGATCTTCCATGGCTTTCTATATTGTTCTCTATAATCACGATTGCGCTGCAGTTCGTGCTCGAGTCTGGAACAGGTATAGAGGAAATCCCGTTCCCGGAAATTGCTGCGCAACAGTACGCTTCTAAAGCGGCTGAATGCCTTAGGCGATCCGACTATGCTAAGCCAAGATCTAAAACAGTGGAAGCTATGGTGCGTGGTCCCCGTAATCAGATGGCAGTGAATAAGCTCTTCTAATTGGCGCAGCTCATGTGTCTTCATTCTGAGCATACTTGGTTAGAGGAATATCATTTTCGGGCTTCTCTCGTTCTGAGCTTCGCCATACGTATCGCTATGAGATCAGGCTATCACCGCGATCCTTCTCACTTTCATCAAATATCTATCTTTGATGCCGAGATACGACGAAGAACGTGGTCATACCTAGTTCAACTTGATCTTATTTTCGCCTCGTATCTCGGTCTACCTCCGCACGTTAAGCACCATCAATATGATACAAGACTACCAGCAGATATTCCAGACGAAGAGCTATATCCAGAGATGACAGACCTACCACCATCTCGCGCCCCTAACGAGCCATCAGCGATAGGATTTTTAAATTATAGAGCCCAAACTGCTGCGTTACTTGACCAAATCACGGAATATACAGCATCATTCCAAGAGCTTTCTTATGAGAAAATCCTCGATCTTGATCGTGCTCTTAATGAGCAAGTCAATACATGTCCCTCTTGGCTCATGGCTCCCACTTCCTCTGACCAGTCCGTACATGAGCCCATCAACGTGAACCGAGCCATAGAAATTGATATACTACAACAAAGGGCACGTATCACGCTACACCGAAGTTTTCTAGCTCCCGCCCGAACTAATGCGAAATATTCCTACTCTCGTGATGCATGCCTGGCAGCTGCGACACGCGTACTCCAGCATCAACAAACGTTATCCAACCTCTCGTTTGAGGTTGATGGGATGGTTGTGCATAATTGGCGCGCTTTGTCTCTCATGTCTCATGATTTTCTCCTCTCTGCCATGGTTCTCTGCGTCGGCATAGAGCATACTCTAAGAGACGGACCAGTATTCGAGGCACCGCATAATTCAAGATACGGAGTTGGTGACATCAGGGAGCACTTGCAGCTGCTCGAATCGTGTCAAAAGCTTCTCACTAACAGGAAGATCCTAAGCCCCGCTATTCACAAGGCAGTGCAGGCTATCGATGCCATTGTATCTCAAGCGAATCAGGTTTTGGGGAGTAATGCAGAGCTCGATCAGGTCGTCACAAATGGACAGTGGTTCTCTTCGACGCCTGCTGATCTCCAGACATTGCTTGGAAATTCGCTTCCTGCTGATGTGTCGCAAGTCTCAAATGCCTTTCGAGGCATGTCGAATGCTTTTTTCCCTCCTGCCGGTACCTATCCTCGTTCTGCACTGAACCCCGGAACGCGCCCCGAAATGGCTGATGGCCTTTCAACAATTTTTGACTGGAACACATGGGAGTCTTGAGATGTCAGAGTCGCAGCGTTGGTAGAGGAAGACAGTTGGAAGTTCGTACAGCCTACTACTATAGATCCCGATGATATAGGAGCTTGAAACGAAAATACAAGTTGAAGACATAGATAGACATCTAGGGACATGAATTCTAGATAGTGGGTTCTATCAATACCAAGGCTACTTAACTCAAGATCCAGACGCTAACACCAGAGCTTGACTGTTTGTCATCTACTCGTACCGATAGCATAATAGCCCACTCAGAGGATCCATTACATTGCCCATCACAACTTGGCCACCCACATACCCGAACTCTAAAATATCCGAGATAGTTGCATTTGGAGATGGAGGGCCTGTAGCACTGTATTAACATTTCCGTAAAAGCCAATCAGAATGACATAAGAACCTACTATTATTCCACGTTTGCGTGTCCGAGGTAGCATATAGGCGGTCAGTGGGGGCTTGTTCTTGCCATATGGCCCACAGACGATCCAACTGGCCGTGGTGGAAGTAGAAGGCAGGATCTTCTGGGGAGGTAAAGATATCACTCATGTCGCCACCGACATAAGCGTGGCCTGCAAGGTGAACAGTCGCATCCATGTAGGCTCGGAAATCCGCTATAGAGGGTTGAGACAGCAAGGTCGACACTGTGTCATTAGTCAAGGACTGTAGAGCAATCGCCTGCAAAAAGTCGCGCTTCAAACAGTGCGGGTTATACTCCAGTCCTGTCCGGCTGGAGCCGTCTTCCACTGGAAACACGGGTCCGAGATTCAGAGTGATGTTCGCGAAGGGTCCGTCGACGACACAACCGCCGCCGGTTCCCGGAGGACGAGTGATGACTTGGGGCTCAGGCACGCCTGGAACGGTGCCGTTGGCGATCCCGTGGGGAACGTACAGGCCGTTCCCGCCCATCGAGTATGCCGAGCCGTCCCAAAGGGGGTCCTTGGTGATGTCGTCGGCGTGAATCGACCAGTCCCAGTACGGCTGAGCGCCCTTGTAACCACATTCGTCACGGAGTCCGGTTTCGTATTGCCAGACCATGTATCTGTGCCACGGCAGCAGCCATCCCTATCCCGGACTTAGTAAATTTCGACCAGCTGTCACTTATTCATTTAATCACTTACCGAGGAGTGAATGTAAACCGTCTGATTGACATGAGACGCGGTGAAGTCATCCATACGGTTTCTAACTCCCGGTGCAAATGACAGCGCAGTTCGCGCGGGCTTCTGGCGGAAGCATTTCACTGCGTTGATGTACTCCTCGCGCTCGTTCAAGCTGAGGGCGTACCTGTGTGCAGTTATCAGCTTATAGACTTGACTCACGATAGCAGCAGTACTTACCAAGACTTCCTGACTCGAACGTTCTCTGGGCTGCACAATTTGGGGCGTTGATGTCCGTCTTCTTGCAGCTCACTTGACCCTAGTCGAAGTGCGGAGGACTCATGATAAACATCAACGAAAGAGCCAACGCTTGCTGCGCTATAGGCCTGCCCCAGGAGCAGACTGGCGACGGGAAGAAACGAGAATCGCATGGTGTGAGATGTGCAGAAACGATGATGCAAGTGAGAAGGTGCTGATGAGCAACATAGCAAATCAAACTTCACAGGAGTGTAGCTTTTATAAAGTCTTATACACACTAATTTGGTCTAACTTCTCCTCAGTTGTCTAGTCTCCGGGTTCTTCTTGTTCTCCGGCACGAAGCCGTTAGCGTTGATCTCGGAGACTCGTAAGCAAAAATAGTTTAACTAAGTTCATGTCCTTGGAATTTTGATGATAATTGCTAATCATGAATTTTACTCGGCCGACATAAGGAGGTGTGACAATATGTTGTTTCGTGGAACACTGGGGCCGATCGTCCGTGGTTAGTACGGAGGACAGCGAAGTTTGGAGAGCGCCATGAAATTGATCCTCCGTGGTGGATGCGGATCGGACGGCTTCATTCAAGCCAAAGCTACCCGAGCACGGTGACGGGATTTCCGGGATTGCCGTTTGTGTTGGTATATAAACGACCAGATATGGAATTATCTACACAACGAACCTAATGTGTGGCACTTTTTTTGATCGAGCCTCTCGTTCTTCCTCGACCTCCTCCTATCTTCTTAAATTGAGGATTTCTCAAGCTCCATACAAGTGATTTTTTAGTACAATGGGCTTCTACAAATCTCTGTCGCTTGTGGCGTTGGCTACTGTTGGAGTCTCCCAGGCTGTCACGGAGACCCGATCGCTGGATCAAATCCACCAGGCGGCCTTGAAAGAAGGCGGAGTCGTAACTCTCTGGCATGGTGGGAGCGATCCACATCAACAGGACGCACTCAAGAATGCCTTCGAAGAGAGATTTCCAGGAATGACCTTGAACGTCTCCGTGCGAAGCTCCAGCTTTATCGGACCCGACATTGACCGACAACTGGCTGCGAAGAGTGTCACAGTTGACAGCATCTTTCTACAAACTCTGCAAGATTATCCGCGCTGGAAACGCCAGGGAGTCTTGCTCAACTACAAACCAGCTGGGTTTGAACAGGTCTATGACGAGTTCAAGGACCCTGACGGTGCTTGGGCCTCTTCGACCATCAATGCTTGGAGCATTATCTACAACAAGGACAAACTGATTGGAATTGAGCCTCCCGCAACGTTTTCGGATTTCCTGAAACCAGAATTCAAGAACAAGCTGATCTTCACATCCCCTATTGATGATGATGCCGTCCTAAACACATTCGATCTCATGTTGGTAAAGCCGAATTGTTCGTCGTAGAAGTCTCGCTGACGAAATTGATACACAGAATTAACGCGTACGGCGTCGATTTCTTCTGGTCGCTCCTTGAGCAAAATCCTAGGTTTGCACCGCACCATCTCTCGATAGCGAACGAAATCGGACAGCCCAACACGACATACGCCGCCACCTTTGGCACGACAATCGGTTTGTTCTCGCAAGACCCGCTCGTTGTACACTTCCCAACAGAAGGGGCACCTTTCACTTCGTGGGCACAAGGCGCTGCGATTCTGAAAGACGCGCCGCATCCCGAGGGTGCCAAGTTACTCCATAGCTATGTGCTTAGCCAGGAATATCAGAATCAAACCGGCTCGTGGAGTATTCGACGAGACGTCGCGGCACCGAAGGGCTTTTCGAGCATATTCAGCACACCGAACACGAACCCCCTCGATTTCGCTCACTGGATGTATGACCGAGAAAATGTTGAGAGGTTCAGATTTTGGGTTCAGGACAAGATAGGATATCCTGCATAAATTTGTTAGGTGAGCGAGTGGCAGGTAACCAGCTGAATAGGTGCCACCAAGTGTTGATGAGATGGCGCATGTTCTGTACGGCCGATTGTATTATATGAAGGGCCACATGCAAGCTCGAAGTTTATGGACTCTTACATTCGCTACCGTTTTCTCTTTTTGTTCATGTATAAAGTACAAATTCAATGTATTTATATTTACTCGTACACTTATTTGACCAATTGGAGTTTTGCATTCACCGAGCCCGAATGGTGGGCTCTCCAGAATCGCATGCGGCAGAGTGTTTTATTCTGATATATCAATAGCAATAAACACAGAGGCACAGCTGAAAAGACAAGATACCTTCAAATCAAGGCACAGTATTAAATTGATTAGATGTGGGAAGCTATGGCTCACTCTATGTGGTCGTTATTATTCCGGCTATGAGGGCTTATTATTAACCTTAAAGTATGATTTCTTCCTACATGATTTACGATACACAGAAATCACATCTAATCACTGTGCTTACATATTACTGCTGCAACTTACAGTACCATTGTATCTAGATAGCCCAATTTTGATACGATTTTCAAAGTTTTAAAGCTTCCAGAGTACACCATGCTAATAATATGACAGTTAAGTACAGCGTCCTCGACGCCCAAGTCCTTTATATCTCTTCTTTAGGCACCCGTTTGGGTCTTTCTCGAGGGCTTGTCTGATTTGAGGGAGCTAACACACCCCAGTGCAGGAAAAGGAGTTAAAAGAATTATCATTGGCACTTATTATTGATTTGCCGCACGGACTATCGTACGTAACAGGGCTGAGGCTTGTGTAACTGTTCCTCGGTCGTCATCATATCTGGTTAAAATCCCATTATAATGTCATCGCGAATGTAACCCGTAGTTGCTAAAGTAGAAGCTATTCGCCGCGCTGCAGCGCCTGGAACAGTTGATAGATACAGAAAAACTCGGATCTTCCGTGCTTCATAGAATTCGAATTACTTACGTCTACTCATCTAAAGGTCTTATTTATTAAAAAAATCCCGGCTGACTACCTGGCTCCATGGCCTGTACTACTTGAATTGTTCATTTTCAATTCCGTTCTGATGAGATGGGCAGGAACGAACTTAAGAGTTCCTTACTAGACAGATCCCGAATGTTGAGCATCATCTGCTAATAAACAACTACATTAAATAGCATTATATCCTACTGTAAGCGTAGAACCATAAGGTCATATGTCCATAAGTTAGTGGCCTTAGTCAACAGTTGAGAAATTGGTGCAACACCAACAGAGCTCCCACTAGCTGCTTGATACCATTGTTTTCTACTCGTGACTGACTTGGTCTGGTCTGACAAAACCGAGCCTCCTAAGTTGAGTTATTTGCTTTAGCGGTCCAAATCGGGTACATATGAGGGCTTTCGGATTAGGTAGCCACGATATATGTTTGTGAACCTATTACTCGCTACGCTTGGATCTCAACGTGACCTTGTTTGCTATCCCAATACTTGTTTCACATTCCCATATGTTACCGATTTAAGCTTACTGGTACATCACGCCGTTGAAGCATTGACATTAACACCACAAACAAGCAACATATCGCCTGAGAGTGGTCATAGCTCGTAAAGCTAAGGAGCTCATTGCTCAGTTCTATTATCAGTGCAGTAGCTTAGACCAACACGAAAGCTTTTGCAAACATGCACGGGTTGAGTCATTAATACGATCAGCCGACTACGCAACTGTTTCAGTCATTGTAGTTGGTTCCGCCAGGATGGTCAAGCTATCCAAGCGTCTGGTTAGAAGCACTGTTGTGGCCAGTCCGCAGGACCATTCCCTCATTTACTAGTTTGACACAAATGTTTATTACTTCGTTAGTGAATCCAAAATGTCATGTTATATAAGTTCTCACAACCTCCCATTTCACTGCTTCTTTTCGAGTACCAAAATATTCCATGCGTAGCCTTTTGCGGTGATTTCCATACTTTCATTCACTTACACCCAACATATTTCACACTCAGCAGTTCCACGAGAAGCCATCCACTTTACAATACGAACAAAGTTGCTTCAATTTCTTATCATATTGCGTTGCTTTCTCATTCGCATCCTAATTCCACAAAGGCAACATCACACCTGCAACTGACTGCTCCCTCACTGTGAAAACCCCCCGATAGCGCTCCCGCATCTCAGCTCGCCTCGTGCTACAGGTCAAGATGTGTTTCGCCGAGTATCTGGCTTATACCTGCGGACATACCTCGATTGCCGTCAACCGTCCTTGCCCCATGACCACGCACCTACACAACAACCCCTGTTGTCCCAGACCGGCATGTCGCCCTTTCCTAGGCCACACGATGTGCCCGTCTTGCGAGCGAATCCAGCATGCGAGGACAGTGGACATCGCAGAGTACGAGCACCGCTGGATGCACGAGCGTGGGGCGTGCGGCTGTCCAGTGCGGTTCCCCGGTGTGCTGCACCCACGGATTGTCCAGCGGTCGACGGCTGTTGCGGGCGAGAATGACATGGTGGGAAGACCCGATGCTGGTTGTGCTTCAGGGTTCTTTGCCGGCCAGCAAGCTACGCAATCAGGTAGGGACGAAGGGTCCGCGATACCGCTGTACCAGGAAGCTCGGTTCGGAGAGAGAGTTGAGGTCGCGGTTCGTCTTCCCAGCCTGTATGCGGCTGAATGGACGAGTGATCACGCCAAGCTCCACGAGAGCGGCCAGTGTAAGTGTCCCGTGAGCTTCGAGAGATACAAGCCCCTGGATACCGGAAACTCCGAAGGTAAGAAGACCATGCATGTCTGAGAAATGAGGATCATTATTGCTGATATAGTACTATATCTAGATGAGGACGATAGCCCTGGCGTCACCTACAACCTGCCGCCCCCCAATAAAGTCGGTATTCCCTTGCCTCCCCCAGCCACCTCTTCGTCACGCCAGACTCATGCGGAAACATCGAACCACGGTAGCAGCCCTGTCAATAACATTCGTAACCCATACGAGCACGGCAAAATCCCGCCGGGACACGTTGCGCGCTGGGCCATGGAGGGACCCCCAGGCTCCCTCCTCGACGAGATTTTAGGGCCCTTGAACCACAAAGCCTCTGTATACGAAGGTCGTCCCGCAGACATCCAGACAGTCCATTACCCCAACGACAGCATCCCGATCGCCGGTCACCCGATCGTCTGCGGTCCATTCGCAAATAGTAAAGGCCAGCTCGCTTCCATCGTCGACTTCCAGCAACCGGTAACCACGATTGCCGGGTTCCCCATCGGCGCCGGGCCCGAGGGACAGTCGCATGCCGGGGACTTCGAGACCTGTTCCCCGAAGTCGAGCACCGAGTCGAGCACCGAAATTTGTTCGCCTGTCAGGATGCGTCGGCTGTCGTCTGAGTTTTAAGATCATCATCATCTCCGCGATGCTGCCGCTTTGGCGGTACCGGTGTGACACTACGGGCTCGATTTCTTTCTCTTACTTCGGTTGTATTATCCAGAATTACGGCCTGAAGAGCTTTACAACGGACGATCTGTCGTATCCAATAACAGATTTCCGTTTTCGTTTTTCCTTACTATCTCGTTATGTTGAGAAAAGAAAAAACCAGAAAAAAACCTAAGGGGCGAGAAAAGACAGCATCATGGGAAAAGGGCAAAGCACTGTTCCTAGTCGGGGGAAGATCGTCTGAGCTCTTACCCGACTTGCCGCAAGTTATGGATTTCTTTACTAAGTTATTAGGGGCTCGCCAACATGTTTTTCTTTCTTTTTCTTATTTTCATCTATCATTCCTACATTCGGGGCATCTACTGGCAATGACAAGCGGCAAGACTATAGGATCATGGGAATCACAGAACCATCATCATCGTCCGCATTACTACCGAACTGCTTTCGAGATCCCTTATTCGGCTGGCGGTATCGGTACTAGGCTACAAGGGACATAAGGGACAGCGAAGGACAAATCTCTTCGACATTCCCACGAGACCGACTCGTCTCTGGCCATCTCATTTCTCTTTATCTGTATATGCATGGCGATTCTATACACCGGCCAGCTGCCTCGGTGGATTTGTTTGATTTGATGGGTTATACGATGGCGACAATGATATGGAAAAGCGGGTTTACATATGTGTTTTATTTTCCTCTAGATTTTTCTTCGGTTAGTTGATCAATGACAACGGCGTTGAGTTCTCCATTCTTCAATTTGACTTGCCGTCCCTTATTCAGTTGTCTGTGATACACTAGGTGGTAGAGATTATGGAATTAGTGCATGCCACAGCAAGATTCATATTCGCTTATCCATCCCTTCGTGTGGCTACGGGGCGGTAATGAGGTGAGACAAAATTTATCTTCAGGATCATGTTATGCGAAATGCAGCCACTGTCCGCCAATCTGTAAACGTAACGAACACCAAGTGTGAAAGTCAAGTAATTGTATGTGCATGTATTTACTAGACACCTCGTGTCCAACATCGACCAATAGCATAGCCTCCAAGGCGTGTCGCAATTCGAGATAAACCTCGACCACCGCGCCTCTTGCCTCCGGCTATAGTACATATGAAAAGGAAGATGCGAGTATAAATGCATTTGGGGTCTCTATTTTGATCTATTCTTTTCATGCAAATCACCTATCAACCTCACCTGTAAAGAATGGTTAGTACTGGCACCTCTTGTACATATATGGTAAGAGTTGGTTCAGGGAAACTTACCGAACACCAAGTCCATAGTACCAATTACAGCTACAGCGTCAGCCAACAGATGACCTTTCGAGATATGGTCGAAGCCACCCAAGTGGGCAAAACCAGGTGCACGGATGGAACATCGGTACGGCCGCTCACTGCCGTCACTGACGAGATAGACACCCATTTCTCCCTTGGGCGCCTCAATGGCCGAATATGTCTCTCCCGGGGGTACGCTGTAACCCTTGGTATATAGTAGGAAGTGGTGGATAAGCGCCTCCATGTTCTCCTTCATAGCAGTTCGCGGGGGTGGCGAGACCTTGTAGTCTTCTACTCGAACAGGACCGGCGGGCATCTTGTTTAGGCACTGGTGAATGATACGGAGAGACTGCCGGAATTCCTCCATACGGCACAAGTATCTGTCATAGCAGTCACCGTTAACACCGACAGGCACATCAAACTCGACCTGGTCATAGGCGTCGTAGGGCTGGCTCTTTCGGACATCCCATGGGACACCAGATCCTCGCAGCATAACACCGGTGAAGGAGAGGTTCAGAGCCTCGGTCGCTGGAACAACGCCAACACCCTTCAACCGTTGAATCCAGATACGGTTATCTGTCAGCATTTCCTCCGTCTCATCGATACGGTCGCCAAACTGGGTAGCCCATTGGTAGATGTCGTCGAGCAAACCGACAGGAATATCTTGGTGAACACCACCAGGCCTGACGTAGGCAGCGTGCAAACGAGCGCCGGAAACACGTTCGTAGAACTCCTATAATTGTGAAATTCCGCATTAACTCCATTGATCGATCAGAACCCGGCGCAGGGTGACGTATCTCATTGCAGGGGCCTCGACATACCATCAACTTTTCTCGCTCCTCGAAACCCCACAAGAAAGGTGTCAATGCACCAACGTCCATGGCGTGGGACAGCACAGACATGAGATGGTTCAGGATGCGGGTAATCTCGCCAAACAGGGTGCGAATCCACTTGGCCCGCTCGGGGATCTCGACGTTGAGCAACTTCTCGACAGCCAGGGAGAAGCATTGCTCGTTAGTCATCATGGAAACGTAGTCGAGGCGGTCGAAGTAAGGCAGGGCCTGCAGATACGTCTTGTACTCGATCAGCTTCTCGGTGCCTCGGTGCAGCAGACCGACGTGCGGGTCGGCGCGGATAATCTCCTCTCCACTGAGTTCGAGAATGAGACGCAACACGCCATGGGCGGCGGGATGCTGGGGACCAAAGTTGACTGTGTAATGGCGGACCTTGCGGTCGCTTATGCTGCCCTCGCGTGAGGCCTCGAGGGTGCCGTCGGTGTTCTGTAGGCGCTGGAGGCCGTAGGGATCGGCGGGATGGGCGAAGTCGGGGTCGACGGGCTGGAGCGTGGTTCGGCCGGGAAGCTCGTTGGCAGCACGCAGCGTGGTGCAGGAAAAGGCGCGGACGGCGGGTCGTGCCCAAGGCGTGGAAGGTCGTGCAAGCTGCAGGCGCCTGGCGCCGCGGCCTGCGATGCGGTAGAGCGACGCCATCTGCGTTGTGTGCAGGTCAATTGGCAATGGAGTTAGTTCATCGAGCTCAGTGGCAACGACGACATGCCGGCTGCGAGGTTTAACCTGAGATGGCCCATTGGAATTAATGTGCTCGTCATTGGACCGCCGCAATGTTTTTCCGGGTCCACCTTACCATAAGTATCTAAGTAACTGAACTAACTCGGTCCATTAACGATGTCATTCGAAGAGGCGAATGCAAATTATCGATTGACTTTCACGGTGACTTGTTGTAATTAGACATTAGTCTCATGATAGTGGTTTACAATGCTAAATAAAATCTCGTTTATAAATATTCATCGTTGGCGGTTTGTTGACTGTTTTAATTACTTCTAACCGTATCACTTCTTCCGCTTACTTACTCATATCATTAACAGTTCTGTAAACGCAAAACGTAGTGTAGTGCAGCTAAATACTCTGTTCGTCATTCAGACTAACAGAAACATTGATCAGTCTGTTGAGATTACGAAATATCATGGGCAGTGAAAGGCATTCAGGTCTATTAAAGTGCATTGAATAAGTCAGGAGCTACCCCCCTGATTTTGTAACAACATCAGACGTAATTCTCTGACCGAGTACAAAAACCCAACTAAGACTATAACTAGGTCCTCTTAGCGAGGCTATCATGATAACTCTGTTGCGCCGCATCAAAGATCTTCTTCACCTCAGCGGCGGGGATCTTCTCTTTCCTATCAAACGAATACACACCATTGACTTCCTGTTCGATGTCGGAACTATCAAGTAGATATGAGGTTAGCAAGCAATAATAAGTAGACTAGACCAAAAAAATGGGGTCAAATAGAAGGACTCACAACTGCGTATACACAAACCCACTACAATGACTCCCCTGAATAACTGCCTTGACGAGCGCCTCGATGCGCTTCAGGAGATCGCTCGCGTCGCGCGCGGTCGTGTATCCCCAATCCCCACCACCGCCCTGAGGCTGGAGCTCCTCGCCCTTGGCGTCCCCGCGCGCGATGTTGACGCCGGCGAACTCGGTGCAAATCAGAGGGGCACCAGGGCGATGCTTAGTCGCGGGATCGCTGTCCCCGATGGGCCCCATGAACATGGGCCGTCCGGCCCAGTCTCTCTCGAGCGTCGTCTCAAGCGTGGCGCAGGATTTGGATAGAGCTGGTGCGTCAGAGTAGTCATGGAATGTGCTCAGATCGGTTAAAACGTGTTCCCAGCCGCAGTTGTCGTTCACGGGCCGCGTGGGATCGAGACACCTGTCGGCATTTTTGTCAGTGTAAGTTCAGGGGAATAAGGACAAGGACTAGAGACATACTTGGTTAAGTAGTACAGCGAGCGGATGTGATCACGCTGTTCCACGTTATCCTTGAGACTCGGATATCCCCAGGACTCGTTCACCGGGGTCCATGTAATGACGGAAGGGTGGTTGATGTCGCGTTTCACGGCCTCGGTCCACTCTTGGTTCATCCGGTCCTTGTACTCGGCGCTGAACTCATAGGCATTGGCCATCTCGCCCCATACCAGGTATCCGAGTTTATCTGCCCAGTATAGGAATATGGGATCTTCGACTTTCTGATGCTTGCGGCACCCGTTGAAACCCATTTTTTTCGCACTAAACAATTATCGGGATCAGCCATTGCCTTGTGAATTAGAGTGTGGGAGTTTGAGAAGCTTGGAATGGCAAGCTTGGCTCAGGATGATTACTTCATACTGAAGCCGCGAAGGTAAAAGAGAAATAACTTCGAAAGTTCCTTACAGCACAATATCCTCCTTCAGACTCTCCGGGCTAGGCGGAGTGAGGCCTGTTTCTGGCCAATAGCCTTGATCAAGACATAGAGCTTGGAAAAGCGGCTTGCCATTGAGCCGGAAAGTTCCATCACCCTTATTCCAATCTAGATGTCGGAAGCCCGTGTATGTTTTGACCTCATCTATTACCTTGCCATCCGAGTCGTATAATCGAAGAGTGAGATCGTAGAGAGTAGGGTGATCTGGAGACCAAAGAGCCAGCCCTTTATGCCAGCAATTGGTATTATCGTAGGGCGCGATGCTAGTCACAGACTGCGGAGCGCTCTTCTGCTGGTCCTCACTCAGTCCCAGCGGGAGTTTTACATACGTGTAATCCTTGTCTTTCGGCAAGTTCTCCTTCTTTTTCCCGATAGAAAACCCGTTGAGGCTGCCTTCGATCTCGACACTGTAGCCATGGCCGGCTCTCCGCCCAAGAACAGACACTTCCGCGTCGAGAACCCCGTTATAGATATCGTTTGATTTCAGCACTGTACCTGCACTACTATTCCCTAGGCGGGTGGCCGGCACTACCTCGAGAACGACAGGCTGCCAGATACCACTTGTCGGCGTATAGAAGATCGATTCTGGTTGAGGAGCCCAGTACTGCTTCCCGCGCGGTTGGCCAAGGTCATACGGCGAGTCCTGGACACGCAAAACCAGATGCGCCTCACCTTTTCCGGTACTCTTCCGGACGCGGGCCAGAGGATCCGTAATGTCAATATCGAAGGGTACATGTCCACCTCTGTGCTTGCCAACGAGGTGGCCCGACACCCAGAGGGTAACCTCGTAGTCGACGGCGCCAAATCGGACGAGCACACGGTCGCCGGCCTCAATCTCGGCCTTGGCGCGGGGGTCCGAGACCGGCCTCTCATACCACAACACCTCATGGGCATCCTTTTCGTGGAGACCCGAGGCCGGTGCCTGAAAGGCGAACGGCACGTTTATGGGCTTCTTCTCATTCTCGCGATTTTGGTCTTTCCGCGACTGGAATCCCTTCGCGCTGAGCTCTGGAAACGCGGCGATCCGTTGCGCTTCGGCATCGGCGTCGCTGGAGTCCGACAAGCTGCCCACGGAAACCTTGTCAGGCACTCCGTTTATGTGCCACGACTCTTTCAACCCGACGTCTTCGTCGTCGAAGAGAATGGTCCACTGGTCATTGATGGGCGCCCATCTATGATTCGTGTGAATGAAGTCGGGTCGTGGGTAAGCGTCCTTTGACTGATATGCCATGTTGCTACTTTGGGGGCGTGTGGGTAGAGTTCAATTAGACAATGTGCAAAACGAGAGGTGAGGGGTTAACAAAAAATATCGTATTTAGGAACGCATTGGACCCTGAACAGTAGTAGCTTTTAGGGGATCTGTGGTCCCTGAAAATCATTGCTTCGTGCTGTCGAAGGCTTCCGTGTTGAGATCCAGCTCTAATCCAGGACGTGGAGTGAGGTCCTGTTTTTTGACGTCATTCCTACCACTGAGATTATTAGATGCATTGAAAACTGGACACCCAGCTGCACCTTACACAGTAGGCGTTTGACAATAATATGGAGAGCTTCCTGTCTACAATTTCGCAAATGCTGGCAGTCGAGGCAGCCTGATTGGAAAGCGGAGAGCCAAGATTGAGTGAGGGGCAGATTCGATAACAATGTAAGAAGGAAGCACTACACCATCTTAACGACAGCAATATTAAGAGGGTGGCAAATGTCCGTCTTCATATTCAGTAGATTTACTGTGTCATTAGTTCATTCAATTGTTTGCTATACCAGATTTCTTGTCGTTACCACTCCCGGACGCTAACATAGACATGACAGCCGTGAACACTTTTTCTACCGTAGGTCGATAACATAACGATGATCCTATTAATTTGCCTTCAATGTCAACAGCCGCTTCAAGCGACACCCGTGACACGTCTTACGCTCTTCCTGGCACCCTCTCCAGTAATCATAACTAGACCCTCCATCTCGAGTGCCCTCATTGTCTCCGCGAAATCGGATGGCTCGATTGGGATACTTGCTCCCTCATTCAATTTTCTGCTCACCTCACTGAATCTTACGCTCTGACCTCCGCTTGTCAATTCATCTATCAACCGCAGGGCAGCATCCTTTAATTCAGCCTTGCGCTTTCGTTCCGCCGCGCTAGTGCCCTCAGTGAGCAGACTCATGTCAATCCGTCCTTGCGAATCGGTTGCGGCTGTTTTCAGCGCGGATTGGATGAGGCGTTCAGCTTCCAGAACATCCGCTTTGGTCACGATTAGCGAAAGCCGCATTTTGGCATGGGCTTCGGCAAGTCGAATCATGGATTCCAATTGACGAGTGGTGGCAGTGATACGTTTCTCTGCAGCGCGAACATCTTGACCCAGCTTACGCATATTGACATAGGCTTCAACAAGGGCTTGCGAAGCATCCTGCGACAATGTCGGATGGATGTGAGCGCGAGCATATGAGATATAAGTAGTCAAGAACTCCACAGGCTGCAATACATATTTAGTTAACAGCCAATGCGATCGTATCATGATTGAACTTACGAGAATTTCGTCTTTGGAGCTCGCCGATTGCGGCTTGTCTTCCAGATACATTGACAACAGATGCCGTGCTAACCTCCGGTCGCTCGATTCATTAACGCGATCAAGTATCAGGTATACCAAATCAAATCGAGATAAAAGCGTAGGGGGGAGATCGATGTTCTGGGGAACTGGGAGATCAGGGTTGTATCGAGAACCAATAGGGTTGGCTGAAGCCAGTATACTGGTTCTTGCATTTAGTGTCGTGATGATGCCCGCCTTTGCTACTGAAACTGTCTGCTGTTCCATGACTTCGTGAAGCACGGATCGTGTAGCATCTGACATCTTATCGAATTCATCAATACAGCAAACACCACCATCAGACAAAACAAGCGCGCCAGATTCAAGCACTAGTTGTCGGGTCTCGGGATCCCGACTGACGTATGCAGTTAAACCAACAGCAGAGGAGCCTTTGCCGCTTGTATACACACCGCGAGGTGCAATCTTGTGGACGTATTGTATCAGTTGAGATTTCGCAGTTGATGGATCACCGCACAATAAAACATTGATATCTCCACGATATTTTGGACTGCCACCACGTTCAAATGTCTTATTCGTCCCGCCAAACATTTGTAGGAGAATGCCCTTCTTCACGTCATCCATTTCATAAATTGAAGGAGCTAAGGATCGAGACAGAAGCTCGTAGATATCCGGGCGAGCGGCCGTGGCCTTAATCTTTTCTTCTTCCTCGGGAGATATCTTTCGAACCTCTTCAATCTGGTTGTCTGAATCGTTGGTTTCTGGCTCAAGTGTTGAAAGATCCGCGTCTAAGCGCTTATCATCGACCTTTGCTACGTGGACAACATCCACAAAAGTCTTGAACACGCTTTTCACTGTTCGCATGCGAGGGTTGACACGAACAGGACTAACGCGATATATGCCGGTTATTCGTACACGATCACCAGCTTTACAGAAATCCACCAATTCATTATAGACACAAACGGACACAGAGTGGGGCGTCTGGCCAGCAGGCACGGCATCCGGAG
This sequence comes from Xylaria flabelliformis, assembly GCA_007182795.1. NCBI lineage: Eukaryota > Fungi > Ascomycota > Sordariomycetes > Xylariales > Xylariaceae > Xylaria > Xylaria flabelliformis. Next base: position 274,002 of record VFLP01000059.1, on the reverse strand, counting down.
TCTCTTGCAACTTGATAACCTGTTTATCTTCGAATTCGCACCGATTGTGCACGATCTGCATCGAGTTCTTCGAAGCGCACATCGGTCGCGGACATTCGGTAGGTTCTCGAATTTTGCCTCGGTCAAGACCAACAAGCAGTGAGTGACTACAGACATTGCAACGAAAGAACGCCTGTCTCATATCGGGGATGACAGGAGTTGTTCGAATAACGAGACCCTTGATGCAGATAAGTTTATCCATATCAGAAGGGTTCAGATCTCGCAGGTTGATAATGTCATCTAATCCGCAAGGTCGGGTCATGTAAGTTTGATCCATAACTTTCTCCTCCAGGGTCGGTCCTTGTTGCGCGCGCTGGGATTGCGCAGGCTCGTCGCCTCTCTCCGAACTGGGCAACTGCATATCAGAGCTCGGAACGGCACTTCGTTGCGTAGCAGAAGCGCCGTTACTCTGACTTCTCTGCCTTGACATTTCCGCCTGCGCCAGTTCGATCATAACATCATGAACTGACTGGTCCATAAGGGGGACGATTTCCTGTGGATAATGCTGGATTTGGTGCCATAATTTTCTTGTAGGCGGATAAAGTTTAAAATCACGGATGTCCACGTAAAGAATCCGCTGACCAAGAGTTAACATATTCTGGAGGTCCTCCCAGTATGGTTTCGTTGTTGATGTGGGATCCGCGTCTGTCTCTTCTGTTGTCATTCCCTCGTGCCACATTCGGTACTTCTTGGTGAAATTTCTCAGGAAATCTTTGAAGGCAGCATAGGTATCGTCGATAGAGACCGTAGTACCCCAGATCGTAGCATTGTCTTGCCCGCCAAGAGCATCGGCATCTGAGGTTCCAGGGTTTAAGTTGGAGAAGGTGGCCGCATCGGAATGAATTTCGCGAACCACGCGGCCAGAGTCGTCGAGAATCACACGGCTACTACTTCGTGGGCCACTACTGAAAATTTCCGAGTTGATGTCGCCTCTCCGAGGTCTGGCTCGAGGAGTTCCAGCGGCGCCGACGAACAGCCCGCTGCTCTCACTTCGAAGATCTGACTGGGGGTGCAATCCTCGACCAGGGCTTGAGCTTGGCTCGTATCGAATAGGGGAAGACTCTGAAATACGTATTAGCAGCCACAATTTTCATGTCTACGCCCAGACCTTAAAGCCTACCGCCAATTGGGCCTCTGGATGCCCTCGGTGTCCGGTCTCCATCAGACTCCATCGGCTGAGATTGTGTCATGCGACCAAGAGGCGAGCTGGGTGGCACCCCACTATTATTATTTGTGCTCTGGCTGGCGGTGTTGTGTCGCAAAGGCGACGATGCATCGTTGCTGTTGCCATTCGCCGGGGAAGATTGGTAGAACAGAGGGCTCGAAGCCAATTGTGATGTTCGAGTATTACGGGGTGTGGCAGCTGCCTGTTGTGAACTGCGCGTATTGCGGGTGGGAGTTCCAGCGGCCGAACTACGCTGGCTGCGGCGTTGAGTAGGGGACGACATGGCGAACTGGGAGAGCCGGCTCGTGATCGGGGGGGTATAATTCGTATCACCTGGACGGACGTTGGTGTTGATGTGCGAAGTCTGAGTGTTGAATAATTACGCTGAGAGGACAGAAAAAACACAATAACGACTAGGCTCGCAGCGGGCGGGCTGCATTAGGGAGAAGGCTCCCAATGTGGTCCGTCGCGAAAATGACCCCTTAACGCGTGATAGCGCGTCCAAAGCGCGTAAAGTGGAAAATAAAGTGTGCGGGTAGGTACCTAGACCTTTTGCTTAATTGATTGCAGGGGGGTTAGATACCCAGGTACCTGGGTATCGTACCTGGATATCTAGTTGCGGGGAGGAACTTCAACACTGACATTGGCTTATCAATTTGCATATCGATACGACAGACCGTTTTATGCGTATTTCAAGAATAGCGGGGTCACCACATCATCCTCTCTCAACAGTACTAGCCGTGAGTGGACCTCCTAACGGTGCGCTTTCCAGTGTCCACGGTATCTCAATTGCTTCAACGACTTGATAACAAGCCACAGGGAACAAGCAACCTTCCACTCAACGGACGAGAACAACTACTAGCGATTGAGACTGTCTCTTCCTACATATTCAGGCAAAATGCCGTCTATGTCTCTGCAGTCCGTGACTGCGGTCATCATACTTAATGTTGACGACGGCTCCGGTACGTATTAGACACCCCTCGTCTGATTCCGCGGCCTTCGTTTGTCAAACACTCAATCTGGTGCCTGGCTAACCTTATTGTAGTAAGTCGATCCTCTTCCCCGTTATGTAATCGTTACGACTGTCTTGCGTGCTCCTTGAAGCGGGAGTTCTATGAGATCTGGTGCAGGTTGTTGACATAAGGCAGAGGATATTCGCCAAATACTACAACGCACCCCACCATGCGCCTACAGGCAGTAAGCTCAAGAGCACGCGAAGTCAGAAGTCCTGGCGACTAATAATCCCTTATAGCATCCGGTCCTTCTAGCTCCCCATATTCGGACGTAAAATCGCAGAAGAGCTTTGAAAAAGGCTTACTCGAGAAGACATCGAAGCAGACCGGCGACATCATACTCTACGATAACAAGCTGGTGCTCTACAAGATGGAATCCGACGTCATGATGTACGTCGTTGGTGGCGCTGAGGAAAATGAGGTCCTGTTATACAATGTTATCCTAGCACTGCGAGACTCATTGCACCTGCTATTCAAGTATGTCACTTTACCTCTACCTCTAATTTCTGTCGAATTGAATGCTAAATGGATCGCAGGCAATCTGTGGATAAGCGGACAGTCGTGGAGAACTACGACTTGGTATCACTAGCCATTGACGAGATTGTCGACGATGGCATCATTTTAGAAACAGACCCAACGATCATAGTACAACGTGTCAGCAAGGCGCCAACGCAAGACGTCAACCTAAGCCGCATCGATCTTAGCGAACAAGGCGTCAATAATCTGGCGCAACTCGGACGAGCCAAGTTAACAGATTGGCTGCGACAAGGACTATAACGCAAAGAAGGCTCTCTGGCTTGATGACGGGAAGAATTGTTATGAGATCATTTAGAGTAGAAGGTTCGACATCACTGCGTTCGTAAAAAAAGTTGTTTGCTGGGAGGTAACGGATTGGAGGGTAGGGTCGTTTGATTCTCCTCTACGACTTAGTCTGGGACGCTGCTTTGCGTAACCTGTTCATGACCGCCGCGCCAATATCCTCGTCGTCTACTGTACCCTCTACGAAAATGACATCTGCGCCCAGTCTATCCAGTTCCCGTAACGCCGAGAAGAGCCCATGTGCTATGCTCCTGCTATCCTTGCCGATGCTGATATCTAGAAGTTTTCCAATCGATACGCCACCTGGTGATATATACAGATCTGCGTCTCTAACCTGGAGTTCAACACTTTGATTTTCAAACTCAACAGGCTCAGTCAGTCTTTCTTGCTCTCTAAGGTTTCCGCACACAAGACCACCACCTGATTGCCAGTAACGAGTTCGAATAACGCCGACTTTATTGTTACTGTTATCCTTGAGCTCAAGGTCTTGGTGGTCGATACCTTCGTGTAGACCAGGGTAAGTAGCTTCGTATAGAACAACCCGTGCTTTGGGGCTGTAATGTTTATATTTCATCCCCGGTGCCCTGGGTGCCGCCTTACCAGCTTCACTGTGATCTTTATATGCTTTCTCAACGCTCTCCCAGCCAGGACATTTTCGTAGCTCATCTATGCTCACCCCACCTGGCCTCAAGACCACAGGTGGATCGCATAGTCCGTCCACTACCGTGCTCTCAACGCCAACAAGACATGAGCCTCCGTCGAGTATGAGCTCAATGCGCCCATCCAAATCTTCTAACACATGAGCTGCCGTTGTCGGTGAGGGCTTTGTGGAAGCATTGGCAGAGGGCGCAGCCAGTGGAGCACCAACCAGCTTAATCAATGAGCGCGCGAGAGGTGTGGCTGGCATCCGTACACCAAAGGTCTTCAGACCAGCTGTCACTTCAGGGGCTAGCTTTGATGGAGTCGGGTTAGGCATCAATATTGTCAACGGACCCGGCCAGAAGCGCTCAATCAGTGGCTTATATATATCAGGAATGCGGTCATACGATCCGTTTGTTGTTCCATTGCTCTCGGCCGCAGGTTGCAGAATATGGCGTAACATGTCCAAGTCGGCGACGTGTATGATGAGCGGGTTATCCGATGGCCTTCCCTTGGCAGAGTAAATGCCTTTTACAGCAGCACTTCGTGTCGCATCGGCGCCCAGACCATAAACCGTCTCGGTTGGGAATGCGACTGGTATATCTTTCGTCTTTAGATAATGTGCAGCATCTTGCAGAGCCTTGGCACTCTGTGATTGGGAAACTTCCCACTCGCCAATCTTTTCTAGGCCATCATGTTCTCTGAACTTCCCAAGATCACTGCCACCACCAACCACTTTCAGAACTTCAGTCCTCCGCCTCGCTTGTGGTGGTAAATGTTGCGACATGGTACTGTAAGAGTTGAGGATAGCTCGAACAGGTCTGAGTATCACGTTTAAAGTTCGTGAAGCCAACTTGAAGGTAGCTTTCAGATGTGAAAATGTTGATGGCCGTTTTTGCCCCGCAATATCTCTTAGTTTGTTAGCAACTCTGCCAGACAGATAACATTTCTGTAACTCCCAAGTTAAAAGAATATCTCAAGTTTTTGATACTGGTGCGCCGGTAAGATTCGAGGCAGAAATATCTTTGTTGACTCATACCCTATGGTGAAAATATATTGCCAAGCCGAGTGAGGTGCCTTATAGCACATGTGACAGTGGAGACCCACCAACAAGCTACGCTCAGCTTACAGCAGGGCGCAGTGGAGTTTGGCGGCCTTTAGGTACCTATTTAGGTATAACTGGCAGTAAAGTGACTTAATGGGCTGGCCATTATGGCCAACATTCACACCTCTTAATAATGTCGAAATCGCCCTCTTCGAGACATAACCACGACGAAAGTGCTCCTCCAATCCTCCGCCCCGGCCTGATGTCTCGCGTCGCTATGCGCCTCTCTTCACCAATGACCCAATGTCCACCAACAATCTTCTAAATGGCGACCTCCCAGTCCATTCAACTTATAAGTCTCCCCATAAGCTGAATCGCAGCTCGTCTTCGAGCCCCTCCATCCACGATGCATCATCTCTTGCCGATGTTCGCGCCGGCCTAGCCGCGCTGCACGCACGTGAAACCGCAATAACAACTCGCTTAAATGCGCTCGTCTCTTCCCAGGCCGATCTTTCCCGCGAATTGGGCCGGCTCGATGTGCTACGTGCCAATCTCGGTTCCCAGGTGATTGCAACCAGGTCCATCAGCAATGGCATGTTGTCATCGGCTGCCGAGACCGCCGGTCGGCTCTCTAACCGAGTCAAAGAGTTAGACTTGGAAAAGGATAGGGTTCAACAGACCCTGAAGGTCGTTGAACAAGTCGCCGAGCTTAAAGCATGCGTTCACGGTGTGGTCGGCAGTATGGGTGCGCCCCAAGACTGGGAAGCGGCAGCAGGCTACATCTCGCGTGCCAGCAAGGTCCCCGAGGCCATCATACGAGGCGGGTTTGCGGCTTCCATCGTACCAAGTGTGGAAGTACCCGATGCACCCTGGGTGACGCTCGAAAACTCAAAGGAGAGTCTCTGTGGCTTGTTTTTGCGTGAGTTCGAGAAAGCAGCCAAGGACGGCGATGGTGCCAGAATCACCCGTTTCTTTAAGCTGTTTCCCTTGATCGGAAGAGGCGATGTTGGGTTAGATGTCTACGGCAAATATGTATGTCAGGGTGTCGCAGGCACTGCGCGAGCAACTCTCAAGGAAGTCCCCGGTGGCGCTGGGAGAAAAGATAGTTTCTTCTATGCGAATGCCCTTACAAAGCTATTCGAGCATATCGCCCAAATCGTCGAAAGCCATGGCGGTCTCGTAGAAAGGCATTACGGAGAAGGCAAAATGGTCAAGGTTATCGAAAGGCTGCAAATGGAAGCTGATGTGCAAGGCGGCATCATACTGGACTCCTGGAGCGACGATAGAAATGTCACCAGGCGACTCACAGACGTGAAGAGTTACCCGTTCTCGTTCCTAGTGCAGAGTTTCTTACCACAACAAAAATCCCTAGGCGGTACACCCCGCATGAGCTCGCCTGCGATTGGTGGCGGTACCAATCCTCGTGAGAGCGAAGATGAGGGCGTCAATATGAAGGAGGTTGATGGACTTCTCAATGAAATTTCTGTCATGCTCGGTCGTTGGTCATTATACACTAGGTTTTTAGCCGGCAAATGCAAGGTAGCTCTTCCATCTCCTGTTAAAATCTACCTTGAGTGCTGACTTGCTACAGTCCCCTGAGGCCCCAGAAGACACTGCATTATCAATACCAACGGTTCTGAGCAATTCAAATCTCCAGAGAAAAGTTTCGGCGAAACTTATTGAACCCTATAACGTCATGTCAACATTCTTCTTTAGGAGGTCTGTTGAGAAAGCATTCCAACTAGATGAATCCCCGTCTGGACTTTCTCTAAACCTTAACAAACCTATTGAAGCTAACGCACCTTTTATCGTTTCCGCTGTCGACGATGTCATGTACATCGTCAGCGCAGTCATTCAGCGATCTATAACTACCTCTCAACGTGAGGTAGTATCTCATGTTGTATCGACAAGCAGCAGAGTATTAGATTCCGACTTCATTAAAATGATGCATCAAAAAATGCAAGACGAGTCGTACCTACGGCCTGTCGTGCAAGGCGGCTTACCGCCAGAAGACAAGATCATCTCATTCATTGTTTTGATTAATAGTCTTGATGTTTCAAATGAGTACCTGGCTCGAATCATAACGACTCGACTTGGCAGCCAATCAGACCAAGCTAACGGAACCTCTCACCCCAATCCTCTTACCGCTTCGTTTCCTTTTGATAAAGACGTCTTGCTTGTCACATCCTCTCTCAATAATCTACATTCGACATTCACCACAAAATCAACTGAACTCCTCAATGATGGCTTGCAGGTTCTTTCCAACCAAGTGGTGAGGCAGAAGCTACGCACTATTTTGGCCGAGACCTTTCGGGACGCCGATTATTGGCGGACAGAAGAAGAGCTGGCGGAGATCGCTCTGCAGAATGAAGAAGACGAGGATGAACACTTGGAGCGTGTACCGCGTCGCTTTGAGCAAGGCTGGGATGCTCTCATGAAACCTCTTGCACGAATTATGACACCCAAAACGTACAACACCCTTTTAGAAATTACAGCAACATACCTGGCAAAACAAAGCTTAGAAAAGAGGATATGGAGTTACAGCGGCAAAGCGACGGCATATGGAGCGATCCGCATGGAGCGCGATTTCAACGGAATCATCGGCACCGTGGCAAAGGGTAATTACAGCGTGAGAGAGCTGTTCAATAGAGTATCGCAGATCCTTATGGTTGCCAATATGGAAGACGATGAGTGGGAAGAATTGGTAGAGGCGGACGATGATGACGGGATCGATTGGGTGTTGAGCCAAGAGGAAAGGCGCAGAGCGCGAAACCTAGTTCGAGAGTAAATACATTGGTATTTAGAGGTGACATGATCTTATAAGCCCAGTATCTTGAGCAAGAAATTATTACCGAATCATTGTTCGTCTTCTCGATTTTACTTTCGTAAGCATTTACCCAGGACTTGAGACTACCTCCCGTTTACTAGGACTATAATCACAGTGTAAGTATCTACTTACAGTACTTTAAACGCCAAATTCAAGCAGTAGTTGTTTATAATGCTATCTAGTCCAGAAATAAATATGATTCGTTGTCAAATGCTCAGATGTTGTTTAGGTACGTCGTGCTGTTGCCCCGCCACAAGAATTTCTAACAACTTATGCAGCTATCCGAAGCTTCAATCTAAACCTAGAATTGGGTCCGCTCCTTTAACCTCGTTTCCAGCTCAGATCAATAGATACCTATTCGAAAAAGCTCCCGCCACTCATCAATCACACACCTCTTCGTTACTACTTACATATCGTAGGACGGAAACTATACAGCCATGGCAACACAACATTTCGGGCTCTTAGAGGAGCGCGAGGAAACAGAGCTACATAAGACTCGCCTCTTGGCCGTCGAAGAACGACCCTTCAAACGCCTGACTAAACGTCTCGTAGCTCCCGGCACCTTCACAAACCCAAGCAAGAAGCTCCCTACACCGCCTCCCGACAGCAGCAACAATGCAGATGCCGCAGAAGCTTCGCCGTCAAACGTTGATATCGCCGCCCTGAAGGAGGACATCATCCTCGACTTCGCCGCCTTCGACTCGGCCATTGCGCGCCTGCAGTTCCTCGCGACTGCCAACGCGGCGGAGCGCGAACACTACGCCTCGGCGCGCCTGCGCATCATCAATACCATGGAGTCAGTGCGGGAGGGCAACTCGCAACTGCGCGTGCGTCTCGACGAGGCGCGGGCGACGCTCGCGCAGCGCCGGAAGTTCGACGAGCTCGCCGACAAGATCACGGGCAACCGCATGCTGCGGACGCGGGCGGAGCAACACGTCAACCTGGCGAAGCTGGCAGAGGAGTGCGAGGAGCTGCGCCGCGAGAGCGAGGCGTACGGCGACACGTGGCGCGAGCGTAGGGAGCAGTTCGAGCGGCTTGTCGACGAGGGACGGCGGCTGCGCGCCCTGATCCGCGACGAGAAGGAGGAGGTCGAGAGGCGCGAGGGCATGGATTCCGACGCCGAGGACGGAGAGGCGGCGCCGACGCCCGGCAAGGGCATCACGAGTGGAAACGCGACGCCACATCCGGAGAACGGCGCTATCTCGTCGAATAAAGGGGACGCGGACACCGCTACGCCTAGGCCAGATAGTCCGGGCGCTGTGGCCGTCGGCGGTGAGAACTTGAAGGCGAGGTTAGATGTCAGTGGAACGTTTTCGAGATCTGGTAGCCTGGCTCCTAGCGTGACGGGTGGTAGTCAACAGCCGGAGGACAAGGGCGACGATGTTGATATGAGCGAGTCGGCTACACAGCAGCGGCAAAGTTTGGATGGTGGCGATACACCGATGGCTGAGGAGTCACTTAATACACCACAAATCACGATCGAGGCCCCGACGGGCGGCGGCGACGATAAGATGGATACAACTTGAGGGTCATAAGCGATAGACGCAGAAGTAATCAGTGACTGTTGTACGATAAAACATTATACCCAGAAGATTTAGTGCAGTGCTACAATGGTAGCTCGCTTTCAAGACCTCTGAAGTGACTTTGTATCTATATTCTGTTTGTAATCGCGTTGTCTAATGTGGTATCATTCATTCGTTGTCAGGTGGCTGTCAAAACACTACATCATTCCCAGTATCTCTTGGCCTAGCCAGTAGGTAGATATATCCATGTCGTCTTCTCCGGGTACCGTGGTCTAGTACGACGACCCAATTGCACACATGCAAGGAAAGACAGTCCGATACGGACTCATACATCCCCAGCAATCGCTGTATAGCCTTTCTTGCTGTATGCATAGTTTCTCCCCCCTCCCCCCCTCCCCCCAATAGAAATTTGCCGCCCCAGCGTTGCCCTTCACGCAACAGGAGGCTCAAGACCTTGTCCTAGCTTCAACGCCTCCTTCGCCTTAGTGATTTCGTCCGCAGGCGCGCTCTCCGCCTCCGCGGTGGCTATCTGCTCCTCGAGCCGCTGGACGGCCTCGACGATGCGCTCTCGCAGCGGCACGAAGACGGCACGAGTCTCTTCTACAGCTTTTTGCTGTTTCCAGGTCCAGAATGTTAGCCAAAAGAAAAAAAGAAGAAAAAACCTGTCCTTGTCTTCCGGAAGGAAAAGATTGTCCACCGACAGAGAGACAAGATTTCATTAGGATAGTATCACTTGGTCTTGGCAAGGATGTAAAGACTAAGGGGAACGAACGAACCTCTTGCTTTAACATGAAACCAGCATTTCCGTCATCGGACTCGGACGACGTCTTCAGGTCAGCCTCGAGTTTCTGTACGCGCTCGGACTGCTGCGCTAGTTCCTTGCGGTAGTAGCTGTCCTCCTTGACGAGGCGCTGGACCGACTGGGTCGCGATAGTTAGAGGTGATGGGGCTGGCATTGTGTCTGTCTTCTGGTATATGAGTTTTTCCTTCTTTATTTTGTGTGAGATAGAGAGAGGATCCGAGATCTGATTGATCTTTGGTATGGTTTTATACAGCTTTTTGAATATAGATGCCTAGAGCTCTTAACTGCCCATTCTGTCGCATTTGTTGGCCTAAAGTGGAAGTATGTTTTGGTGGGGTTGGCGGGGTATAGTTTATTTAATAGATACATATATCTAAATCCTATGCGATAAAAGAGGTTCTTGATGAGATTCCATCCTAACAGTAACTACAAGGAACACTACACACTTCAATTCTTTTTTAGAGATTTCATGTGTTTTCAAAATACATCCCAGTCCTAAGTTACTTAACTGAAACAAAATGGTCGATGGCGCCCATACGAGACAGACTTCCCAAAAAGGAAATCAAGCTGTTTTTAATAAATGTATCGCACTAGCTCGCTAGCCACGCTGTGCCCACTTGTGGCGCGATTACGTAGAATAATTCTTATCGGGACGACTTATCGGAGCTTCCATTACAAATCCATAGGATCGCGACATCGTAAATTGGCGCTGGAAGTTTTCATGATTTCTCAACCACAAGATCATACTCGCTACAATCGCCATGTCTTCATCTATCTCACTACGTAAGAAACTCTATCCTCCAATCAAGTGCGCTGCTAATCTCTGTAGCTTCGATCTCGCCCAAAGCCGAACCCATGGCGGGAGGCGCAAATACAAACTCCAACGCAGCGGCCTCTAAGCCCAAGGTTCGGATCCTAACCGCCAGCGATGATCTTCATGGCCAATTCAATTACTAATGTAAATAATGTAGCCATGCTGTGTATGCAAAGATGAGAAGGCGCGACGAGACGACTGCATGCTGTTTTCCAAGTCGAACGATCCCACGAGCGATTGCAAGCCCATAATCGACCAGTACAAGACCTGCATGGCCGGATTCGGTTTCCAGATCTAATGTTCGAAAATCGAGAGGCTGGACAAGACCTGCCTACGTAGCCGACCGATGTCTCCGTGTATATCATTAATTGCCGGGTGTTCCGGGTTGTTCACTAGATGTTGTACGATGGATAGAAAGAAGGCCGCTATGGCCACTGAATGCATTGCATTGGGCGGCGTTCAATTGAAGATTTACATACCCCTCTCTGTCTTTATGAGCAATGGAATCCGCATATTGGCGGTTGATCTGCCGAGTAGCGAGCACAACTCTCGCTCAACTACAGATTACCTTCTCAGGTGGGCCAATTGTCGCGGCAAACTTGGTACCTGACCATGGCTGATTCCATGTAAATGAATATCCCATTGATAACACGTCTCTGTGATTGCTGTTTCGTTAATAGGTTTGGTGATGGTTCACGCGTAGGGGGTCACGGCTAGGCAAAAGGAGTCGTGTGCAATAGGGTTGTAAGGACGAAAGACTGAATGCTCATTGGTAATGAACGTGTCATAAGTAGAGACATCAAACGTAAATACAATATTTGTCATAGGCGGCAGATTGAAAGAGCATGGTATTATCTCAATACTAGGCATATGATCACATTGTAGTGTATTGTACGAGAAGTGTACGAGATAACTTACTTCGCTACCTGGTAAAGCATCGCATGTGACTATCACCATACGAATATGGTCCAGGCCATCGCCCAGTGTGGCGGGTTTGACTTCAGCGTACATGTAGCTAGATATGGGCAAACAGTTTAAACGCTCAACTATCGTGGCCTGCAAGTAGTATGTACTGTCTAGATTCACACTAGATCATGCTTCCCCGATCAGCCCTGTGAGCTAGCAATTCTGCCGCTTTCAGGCTAAATGCAAGCGACCGGGGCCCCATGTAAGCGCTGAGAATGGATACAGCATACCGGCATCAAACAACGCCACTAAGAACACAGAACAATCGTTTAACATTCCTCATGCTTAGTCCCATGACAAGTAATTCAAGTAGCCTATCTAATCGAGACGCCCTATCAAGATGTTGCAGACCAACCACCTGGATGAACAACCCTCACCGTTTTTTTACCTCATGTATTCAACACTACCTACCTTGTAGTTACGTCCCATGTAGGTAGTGTCATTCTGAAGCGGTGACCAATGAGAAAGCAAATGGCGGGGGTGGAGAATGCCGTTGTTCTTAGTGTACATAGTGGATAGCGAATGCCGTGATGCCCAGCTGCTAATATCCGACTTCAAGTCTTGCGCAGCTTCAAGCTACCGATCAAGTCAGAACCATGAGGCGTCTCCTCCCAACGCCCTCGACACATACCTAGTATTGTCTGTAGTCGAGCTGAAAGGCAATTGATCACAAGTATCTTCAGCCACCAACTGTAAGCCTACCCAAGCTGGACTATTTTCTCGTTCGTTACACGAACCCCCGGCTGTTCGGGACGCAACTCCGTCACCACAACAGCCACAGAAACCCAGGCAAGTCCGATTTGGTGCCATCATAACATCATTCGCTCTGATAATTCTTAGTAAGGACAATGTCTTCGGTTACTCGGATATCGCTAGCCTAGTCAGGGAAACCGGTATACCTGTTGCCCTTGGTGCTTTTCGCTGTTTGCAGGTATGCATGCAGCCTACTTGTAGATTCGATTCTATGTCGTTGCCTCATTGGTTTAATACAACTGATTAAAGCTACAAATCACCTCGCAACCGGGAGATAAGAATCATTTTCTGAGGTCTGTGCTCACAATGGAGGAAATCTTACGTTTGGCTTACAATTCGAACACAGTTCTTCCCATCAGATGTGTATGTAATGTATAAGTAGGTGGGGCATCGTGCACTGATATCTATGTAAATCGAATTATCGTCACGCTTAACTGCTACGATGGCTGCCAAGAGACGGTTCCATTTCCAACGTTGCGGTGTAACCCCTTGTCAAGCCGTGTCAGGCACGAAATTGATCAACGACGAACCAACACCCCTCTTCTTCTGGAACGGAAGTATAAAGTGACCCCTGCTCTTAACGAAGTGGGACTTAGTCAGTCTCCTCGGCAAACTTGGAGGCGTCCATCTAGAGTCTCTTATAGCCATCTAACGTAATATGTCGCGCAGCAGATAATAGTATTTTAAGTCACAACTAATATCGCGGTACCATCTCGCTGGGAAGAGTAGAATTCTCAGGCGAAACAAGTTCTATAAAGACAAGGTGAAGTTGGTTAGCTGCCACCTGCGGCTCGGGATGCCACCCTAAAATAGAATCACGCAGAAAACTCGCCATGAGACGATGACCCTCCAACGAGGACATGGCAACCGCAATACCCCCTTGTTCGTTTGTCGAAGATCTCTACGACACCTGGTCTGGAACCAACGCTCCAACAATCGGTGTTACTGGCAGGTATTTCCCCGCAATCCAGTCGAATACCCTTCCCAAGACTTTCGAATAGATTATATAACATGCTACCCTAGCGAGACGGACGACTATCGTGCCCAAGATCACGACAAATTGAACTGCAGATTAAGACCGAATTATGTGCCGCCGTGAGCGTGCGTTCCGCATGATGATTTTAGTACTTGATCGCCATTAGCCATGAGATAATTTTGTGATATGCGTAATAGCTACATATGCACTTCGGAGAAAGACAAAACAGAGAGGCCTACGCCACATATCTCCAATATGTCATAGGTTGTTCAGAGATAAGTTCGGGAACGATGCCGAGGTATTAAAAACGATTCAATTGAGCGTACTTACCCTTGCTCGAAGATTGACCATGTTAACGATCGTTGTACGATATGGTGTCTTGTTTAGTCTAGTGAGACCAAGGACCTGCATCGATTTAAGCAATCCATCCAAGAGTTCTTTTGGATGCTGCTCCTAGTGCGGCAGACTAAGATCTTCTCACCCCGGCCATCCTGTCCCCAATCGCATGGCCAGGGAAGTCTAGTCCCCGGATGGGGTAAGATGGGGTTCGGCCTACCCCATGTGAGCACCTTGCCATGATAGTGCAGTCGCCCGTTCAAGAGCCCCAGCTATTCTAGCCAGGCGAGTGTAGGAAATCCAATTGACCTCCTACCGGTCCGTTCGCCCGCCTCCAGATGCATAGTTCCGAGCTATGCATTTGTTATATATCTTCGTGCTGACCCGTCTCCGTGACACTCTATCCTACCCTATTGTGTGCCATCCTCTCCTTCAGCTTTGCGTTGACTAGAAATAGAGAGCCTTCTCTTTTCTACCGTTTAAACCAACGCCCGTCGAACTTTGTTCTTCTGGGTTTCTTTTTCTCACACAGACCTCTATATCATAACAGATCGGAGCTGTGTTGTAGTCAAGATGGTTCTCGCCGTGGCTGGTGCCCCCAAGAGGGAGCAGGCCGCTATTGCTGCAAATGAGGCTCCGGATTTCGAGAAGGTCACCTGGTATAAGGACCCTGGACTACGGAAACTATACTTCTATGCTTTTGTTCTCTGTATTGCCTCCGCTACTACTGGATACGACGGGTTAGCACCTCCATAGCCCTGAACATAGGTTTCACAACATGGCTAACCCGCATTTTCAGATCCTTCTTAAACGCCGTGCAGGTTTTCCCACAATGGCAAGATTATTTCGGTCACCCTGAGGGATCACAACTCGGTCTCCTCGTTGCCTTATATCAGATTGGTAGCGTAGCTTCCATTCCTCTTGCGTAAGTTCAAATATCTTGAAAATGCTAGAACCACGAATTTCTAATTTTTGACAGCCCTATATTTTGCGACAACTTTGGCCGTAAAGTACCTGTTATAATTGGCTGCGTGATCATGATCGCCGGAGCTGTGGTTCAGACAACAGCAACCTCGATCGGTGCCTTCATGGGTGGCCGTGTCTTGATGGGTTTCGGAAACAGCTTGACCCAGGTTGCCTCCCCCATGTTGCTTACCGAGCTTGCCCATCCTCAACACCGTGGTCGACTCACTGCCGTATACAATTGTTTGTGGAACGCTGGCGCTATCAGTGAGTGACTTCAATGAAACAACGCTGGGAATAGACAATTCTGATCGTTCAATAGTCGTCTCCGCTTTGTCTCTGGGTACCAATTACATCCCTAGCAACTGGTCGTGGCGTATTCCGGCTCTGGGACAGGGTCTTCCTTCCGTCATCCAGATCATCTTCATCTGGTGGGTCCCAGAGTCGCCTCGATACCTTATGGCAAAGGACAAGCACGAAAAGGCGCTCGAAATTCTCGCCCGCTACCACGGCAATGGTGACTCTAATCACCCGACTGTGCAATTTGAGTACCGCGAGATCAAGGAGACGATCAAGATGGAGATGGAAGCGAATACAAACACCTCGTATGTGGACTTTTTGAAGACCAAGGGTAACCGATACAGACTAGCGGTCCTGCTCTCGTTGGGTCTGTTCTCACAGTGGTCTGGTAACGGTATTATTTCGAACTATTCTAACGTGCTCTACGAGCAAGCCGGTATCCATGGCTCGGAACAGAAATTCGGTGTAAGTCGTGCCTTTCTACCTTAGCTAGAGAAAACACTGACATATCCTTATAGCTTCAAACTGGTACCACTGCCCTCTCCCTCATTGTTTCCATCACTATGGCTACACTCATCGACAAATTCGGCCGACGACCCCTGTTCCTGACAGCGACCGGCGGCATGTTCGTCATCTTCATCTTCTGGACCTTGACATCGGGACTATACGGCGAGCACAGGTCACCTGGCTCTGACAAGGCACTCATTGTCTTCATCTGGTTCTTCCAAATCGCCTACTCGATTGCATGGTCCGGTCTTCTCGTAGGCTATTCCATCGAGATCCTCCCCTACAAGCTCCGTGCCAAGGGCCTCATGATTCTGAACATCTCCATCCAAGTCGCGCTATTACTCAATGAGTACGCCAACCCGGTCGCCTTTCAGGCTTTCGGCTTGAACCACTCATGGAAACTCTACATCATCTACACCTTCTGGATTGGCCTCGAGCTCATATTTGTTTACTTCATGTATATCGAGACGAAGGGCCCGACACTCGAGGAACTCGCCAAGGTTATCGATGGCGAAGATGCAAAGGTCGCGGAGATTGATCTTGAACAGGTGGAGAAGGAGGTCGCGCGTGAAAGTCACGAAGTCCACGAGATCGCACACAAGGTATAGAAGTGGCTGCGCAAGCTATAGGCGCGTGTTTTTTCTTCACAGCTGTTGGTTCCCTATTGTAATGAAACCCGCATTTGCTGGCGTCAATGTTCCGAAACCGGTCGGGTCAGGGATGTGATGTAAATAATTACCATTTTTACGGCATTATTTTTAGTATGCAAACATATAAATGATTGATGTGCGACGATATTAATTTCAAAGGTTTCTACCAAGTTTAACTATTTCTAATTGGTGCTTTGCTAGTGAAGAGAAGGAAAAGAAAAAAGTGCATTGTGAATAAATAGCATTAAATGACGATGATGAGATGATGAGCGGAGTGTTTTCTCGCTCCGCGATCGAAATTCAATGACGGCAGCGAATTTTCCTGTCTGTATCCACCAAAGAACAAATTATCGCCATTGTCATCAACATCCAACGTTGCCGCTCACTACAACACCAGATCTGCCCAAAACGACAATAACTATATTGAGCCATGCGATAGCCCTGTCAAATCCATATCAAATCATCTCTTTGAGTCAACTCTGCCCGCATTCCGACGATGGAATCCTTTAGCCTGGCTGCTGAACACGCCGGGGCAATTCAGCACACGCATCTCATTCGACTGGACGCGTCGGCCGTCGCCGCAGCACGTGAACTGCGAATCGCCATTACTGTGATTGTTGCTGGGTGGGTTGCTATCACCGGCTTGAGAGCTTTCTTTGGGCGTCCCGTACCGAAGTAAGAAGCTGAGAGATGACCTACTCTGCCTTAAGAGATGGCTCTGCCAATAAACAACTCCGCTTAATACAAAATTCTAGAAGCTCCGCTCTAAGCTTCTTTATGTATATAATATAGAAGGGGTCATAGATGGAACAAATAGCTTTTCTTTGCTTATAGACCTTAGACCGGGCAATTCGAAGAGATCTTCCGCCTTGCATTCTTTCTGTCTTCTTATTCCGCGTAACGTCTGATTTCCTATGATGTGACGGGACCTTTGAATTGTGACCCTGGCGGGGACCCAGTAACAGCCAATATCGCCAGAAGCTTATTGCCCTTTTCGGTAAGGTGAATTCCTACTTGCTAAGAAAAGCCGACAGCCGAATAATGATTAATCTGGAAACACTTGCTGCAGCTCATTTCTACTGCTTTATTCCTTTGCACCATTTATAAGCTCGCCACTCTGTGTTATAAGGACTTAATTGCAAAATGCGTCTATCTGGTCTTCAGAAAGATGTGGTCTCTCTGTATAGGAGCTGCCTTAGAGCGAGCCGCCAGAAACCGAAGGTCCGTCCTCGAATTAAGATTTGCACGTGTCATTGAGGCTCACTTTCGAAATGTCACAGGAAACGCGCCCGCATTTTGAGGCTTTCGCAAGGTACCTACATACCAAAGTTTTATAAGATTAGTTAAAAGATACTTATTAACATATTGTAGATCCGAGTTTGATAAAAATATAAAGATTGATAAAAGAGACTTCTCTGCCATCGAGTTCCTGCTTCGCAAAGGACGACGTCAACTCGACGTTTACTCTGCCCCTGGTATCAAAGATATTAGATCGTAAGCCATGCATATATCTAGCTTCTGCTGGTGGCTTCCAAAACGTCGAATAATATAGTGGGTTTTGAAAGGCAAGGAAGTATGCAGTACCAACGCGGCCGTTTCAATCGTGGTTTGATTCCTGATCCCAGGGCAGCTGCGATGGAATATGATGAGACAGATTCTGGATTCTGGGGAAAGCCTTCTCCCAAACCGGATTGCCTTGTCTATTTCGGTATTATCAAGCACTAGCATACAGCTTTCTTAGAGCATAATTTTTTGGGCTTCTTGGGACGCTTTTTTGGAATAGAGACGATGCCTATATTCAATTTAGCTTACAAGGGGAGTTCGCATCATCGACCGAGATTCAACTATCCATCGCCAACTGATGCTGCCGGAACACACCCTGAACGGCCTACAGACCAGACATCTCAGCTCCCTTTACCACAATCATCAACTACTGCGCGACACCTGAAGCAGCGAAGAATTAGCCGCAATCAACATGGACTGCATGTTAGCAGACGGCTACCTGCGAGAACAAGTAGGGGATCTTTACCTGCCGCCGACAACGAGTCTCCTCTCTCCCAAACCACCCGATCCCCAGAGCATCCATATTGGGGCACATTGCAGTCGCCTTCCGCATCCTGTAGGAATTCAAGAGCAAGTCGCATAGTTGATAACCGTCCAACTGATATCCCTTCCAACGAGCCTATGGACAGTTGTCCTGCCGAAGATAAGGTGCGGTCCGAATTAGAGGTTGGCCCGTTGATGATAGATCCAAGGAAGCGAGGGCGTAAAACACCAAGAAGAGAGAAACGATTTGGAGTTGCGGACCCGCTCGCTTGGGACGTCATTAATAGATCACTCACACAACAGCACCGATTGTCTTCTTTGGTCGGTACGGACAATCCGATCGCCTTGCCAGTAAAGGAATCTTCGAAAAGGGGGGGTAATGTCCACTCTCGTACTTCCAGCCAACGGAGGAATCTTAACCAGTTTGCGAGAGAACTTGAGAAGTATGCTGACGCAGCCGGTGCGGCCGGGAAAGCACCTGTCATTACGCCTACAATATCGGATTCCAAAGCGTCAATTCACACCGTGAAGCCATTAGTGCCTTACAAAGATGAGTTTCAAGCTGCGGGCCTTGCAGTGACATCTGCAGAACAGAGTCGGAATTTGAGCAACAAAGCTCATGCGCAGGTCTCGCTCCAAAGAGACAGGCTCCATAAACACCCGAATGAGCCGATTCATGCGAGCAAGAAGCCTGATCCGCCTGGCGATGGCACATCTTCTAGTACAAGTTTTTCACCGTCATGTACCAGCTCTGGATCCTACGTCGAATTTAGTCCGCCAAGTATGCTGCATGCTATCGAGTCATTGGTACCACGGAAAGCCAATACAAAATTAAAGCATTGTCAGCATGCTAGGAAACATCTTCTTTCTTGGTTTCTCAAAAAGCCATCTGGCAAAAGCGGTAGTGGGGTTGGACGCCCCCTCCCAGTTGGAATTCAGCACGTCAAAGGAGGGCAAATCAAACCGAACGACCTATCATCTCAACATGAGCGCCGTCGGCTTCAACATAGGAGTCACCGGCCTACGATGCAAAGTATCCCTGAAATTCAATTATGGCCGAAGAAGCCTGCTCCTCCTCCAAAACTTGTCACACCCAAAAAGGAACCATGCGTAGCACTGACGACCGACTATTGTGAGCAAAGTGACCGGGGTCCTCATCCAGCACAAGAAGACGAGCACTATGGCAGGGTTCTCGATGCCAAGCAGTCTCTAGGTGCAGCTAGTCTACGAGGTAAAAGAGATATAACCAGAGGTGTTTTGCCGAAGCCATACCCCGAATTTATAGGCACTATCGAGGAGGAGACAAATAGAAATACTCATCCAGTGGGCACAAGTAATCAAGATCGATATCCGCCCCGAACTAACCACAAGATGATGCCAAGCGTAAAGCAAGGCACTCGCCAGCGACTCGATGTCAAGTCTTCAATGACTCAAGAGTCATCCGTTCCATCACTCCCATTCGCAGCGAGACTTGCAGCGAGTACTGCTTCATCTTTACAACGAGCATTAGATGACGCATGTCGAAAAGTTGACGACGAGGAGCTGCAAGCAGACAATGTATCAAAGCAAGGCAATACTAAGCAGGACCTACCACCCATTCCACGACAAGATTCGCAGCAGAACATATCCTGTCGTGCACTACCTCGTAAACCACGCTCAACCGATAAATTCATATATGTGAAAAGGACTATGCCGAGGGTAGAGGTGGCCCAGCCAGCTTCTAAGCCCTTGCCACCAGAACCATTGTTGCCGGTACCAGTCACGCCTGAGAAAGCTTCTGGCTCAAGGCCCCGTCAACCCAGCCGTAAAGCGCCTCCTATCTCTCCTGTCCCTCGGCCGTTGACTGGCAAACGCAAGAATGCGGTGGCTGAGCTTGCTAAGGCGGAAGAAATGCTGAAAGACTTGGATGTGTTTCTGAACGACTACGATGACGCAAACATTGAGGACCGGGATGTCATCAAGGGTCTACAGGTAGCTATCCACGCGGCAGCAGATGATCTGTACGATGGTTACATACGACACAAGACGGGTCTGCGGATCCGACGGTTCTTGGCCGACCTGAAGTCGTTTGAAGACATAAGCGATCTCGGTTCTACAGACCAGCGAGCCAGAGAGAAACGTGCTAAGAGCAGAAAGCTGGAGGGACGGGATCGTAATAATCGCCGTGCTTAGAAGCGAAATGTCATATCTGCATAAGTAGGTAGCAACTGAAAGAACTCATCAATGCCGTTGTCTGGGTATGTAATCACACATGATTTAGTACAAAAGGTATAAATATCACCTAGGTACTTCTTTATATGGCTTCATTCTGAGTCATGCCCTAAAGGGGTGATATATCCCGTTCGGGTTAGTGTCAGAGGGGCTTATGCATGGGGAAGTGCCATCCAGGTACCTTTTGTACACCTGTCTCGGCGTCTGCCTGCCGTTCCATCGTCTGAAACGCCCGCTTAATCAAATCATACAGTATTATACATACCATCGCATACCTCATTAATTCGTGTCTGGCCTTATTTACATATAACCATAAGTTGTCTATGGTACAGGGAGGTGGGGAAGGATATCATCTATTATACACGTCTTAATCCCGAATACACGATTCTCTAGAAGTAGACAGATATCGTATGCCGTCGAATGCAACGGCCGAGGATGGCGCTGTTCAGAAGCATCGGGCTTGCGACGAATGCCGTATGTTTGAACCAGAGCTGTAGACGGCTGGACTGGTGGACTTACAATCGCCATAGGTATCAGGAAACTTGCTTGCACCAAGGAACCTGACGGCTGCTCGCGATGTCGACGCGAGAACATCCCATGCCAGTACGCAACATGCATGCACCCGAATTCTCAAGGAGGAGCCCAGTTTCTATCATATTATAAGTGGTCATTTTCTGACGTGCAGGTTCAAATAGCTACTCTCCGCAAAAGCCTATGGGACGGCCCCGGAAGCGACCACGAGAGGGGTCTGATGACAAGCCTGCTACCACTCTGCCCCCAGCGAAGATAGCCATGACAGAGCAGCCGCCTGCTACAGAAGACCCGGGCATGCAGTTTATCAACCTATTACTGGGCTCTGGGCCTGACTTTGACTTCGATTTCCTGCCACATACACAGACAACCGAGACGACGACAACGACAGCACAAACCACAGCGATAGAGACTCCGGTTTCGATGCGCGATCCCCCCTGGGACTATAGCAGCTTGGGCGACGTCAACTTCGATTCCCAGCCAGCCGAACATGTCCAATCATTCTCCCCCGCCAACATCGATCCGGCCTTGTTCGGCACACCAGCAGGCCTTGATCCGCCATCTACAGACCAAGTTCCGGCTCTTTCCCCCGCGAATTCGAATGCGACCAGCTCGCCGCAGAGCAGTGGCACGAGCTCAAGTGCCGCGATATCGTCCGATTGTGATTGTACCGCAAATCTTTATTCCGCGTTGAGCTGGATGCAGAACGTGCCGAACGAGGTCGAGCCTGCTATCCGCCAGGCTCGGTTGGCTGCCAAGGTGGCATACGAGGTTGTCAATTGCACCAACTGCTCATTCAAGCTCGAAGCCCCAACGCAGCATCCCGTTGGATCCCCTGTCATGATGCGGGGCTTTCAGAATCTGATGCTCCTAGCGACCCTGATTCCGAGCATTGTACACGCATATGCGCGGATGCTGGCCATAGTGGATGAAGAGACTAATCGAGCAGTAGCACAGCGCCGCAAGGTTATCTTCAAACTGAGCGGCCTCGGAGGCATCTGGGGCCGCTTGAACGCTGACGATGACCTATGCGGCGCCAAACGCAGTTTTGATTATAAAGAGATGGAACCTGTTATGTGGCGACTGACTGTGCGAGCTCTATTGAAAATTGATGTCTACGGCATCTCGGGGCGCTGTGGTAGTGAAGTGGCCCTTGCCGATCCGTTTCACCTCGGCCTGAAAGACATTGTGACATTGATGGAAAATAAAGCGAAGGCAAGACATCAATTTTTGGATGCTATGTTAGATGCGGGTATATGGAAGCAGCCTGATTGTGCCGTTTTTTACACCAACGCCCCGGGAGAGCCACCACAATGCCAGCGTATCATATCCATTGCGAGGTCATCGGTCGAGAAACTATGCATAGCATGAGCTGGCTTACCAGGTGCGACCAATTGCCAAGATGCACAAATTTGGTACAACTACGGCCGAATTTACGACAACAGCGAAACTGGCTGAGTCCAGTATGGAATCCGAGGACGTCAAGATCAGCAAACAGCTGGACCATGGCGTAGCCAAACTCTCTGCTCTGCATAGCAACATACTTCGAGCTATGCAAGGTGAGTCGTCTTATCAGAACCAAATGATGCATCAGAATATGACTGACATGGGTGCAGGAATACTTGCAGCTGACGTATCATAAGTCTGCGCCCGAGCTCTTTAAGTCAATATGATAGCTATATTATCGGCGGTTCATCTCTGCTCTGAGTTGCACAAGACGGCATATTAAGATATTGAATGCGGAGCATTATCTTCGTTCGCCATCATTGCCATGTAACAACAAGACCATGTGTCTGTATAACAATGTAAAGAATAACTATCTACTAAACTCTGATAGATTCTGTGTTAACCTCATTGTGTTGACACTAGTGTATATATGGAAAAGATAACCAAACTCATGAGATGTAGTATATATCACCCATATTGCTGTATAAAATTGCGAGGCTAGTCGTTCATGTCCATAATACGTTTGTCTCCTTTTGCGGGTTAATTGACCCATACGTCCTAGGGAGCAAGGGTATAGTGGTCTGATGTTGTTACTTCTCGGCTCATCCTGATAATGTAACAAGGGCTAGTGATCTAGGGTTTGAAAGGGCACTCAATATTATAATAATCTATCGAGGCGTTGGTGAAGCTATGCAGTCCAGTCCTCTCTTTCAGCAATTCTAGGTCAAGTAAACGAAAGCTTCGCTCTCGCTGGTTTGGGCTTGCTTGTTCAGATCCATATTACTCATGTTTGTAGTCGAGCAAACATGATAGTGAACATATGCGACTCGCCGCTGGTAGGATATTTACATGATATCCGCTGTTTTAAACCCTTGTTTGCAGATACTTACAATCCCAATATGCGACACGCCTTTCGTTATCGCTTTAAAGCGCCGGACTACACGGTATGATCGGATATGAGCTCTTTTACCTAGTTATGTGATAGAACCGACTATCTCTTATTCTAATGGCAAGCTTGTGGTGGGGTTATAGATAGTGCATATTTCATTTCTTTTTATTTTTGGCATACACAAATGGCACGATTCCAGAGCTTAAGTAATTCGCAATACACGGATATAAACCTACCTCCAGGAACCGAGGTAACTGGGCTGACTGTACCTATACTTTAAGAACTGACTCATACCAAATAGCATAACCGAAATCAGCATACTCACTAGCACTGTGTATACAATTTTGAGAAGAATCAACTGCTAGCAATGCAAGTCATTGTTGACAAATGCCATACCTACATGTTATGATCTTGTTGCGACAATGTCTCCCCGCCATAACCTGTAGTGCCTTGTAGAGTGCCTGTAGTGTACCGAGCAGCTAGCGACTGTTACTAGAAAGGACTAGCGTAGCTTGGCTATACTAGTAAAAGCAAGTGCGTACGGGAGACCCGATAAAAAGCGGCCGTTCAATTGGCTAAGGCCTCGGGCAGAGCCTGTATGCGCAGTATAGTTGCATCATTGCTCCCAATTTGCAATTGAGGACACGGTTGTCGAGCAGTGGACACTTTGACATATACACTTCCCATCACTCACTCCACCAGCTCTGGCTTGACCCTCGTCTCGAAGCTCTTGAAATTGTCTGATCCTCCTTCGCAAGTGCCTCAACAACAACAACAGCAGACAACGGCTACGCAACTGTACTTGAACCTTGGCAGGCTTGTTACCAGTGTTACCGCTGTTGCTGCTGTTGTTTAACCCAATCCATCCTCTCCTCTCTGGTCTGGTCCCAGCGCGCACAACAGACCCCAATCCCACCTCGATTATCGTGTGCCAGCGTCCCGCCTTTAGTCCCGTCATCCCGAGATCCCTCCGTTGGCCTTACTCACTTTCGCGCCTCGCAACTTAGAAAATTGCTTTCCTACCTACAACGACTCATTTGCACGCGCAATTATCAAATTCAGCAGTCGACATGGCCCAAATCAGAGGCACTGCCGGCTATCAGCTGAGCAACCAAACTCCCTTTGGCGGGCCAAGGATGGAAAGCAGCGACCCAAGCCCCCTAGACGCCATAAGAGCGCAGACGAGCAAAATTGAGGATATTCTGGACTCTGTGAGCGGTCCTGTAAAACCGTACGTGAACATCTAGAGTACCCGTTGCGCCATCGTACAGGAAGATGCGCGAATGGTTCGCGTGCATCGCCGATTGTTGTCGAGGCCTCGTTGCTGACGCGCTCTCGTTTTGCAGATATCTACCTGCCATTGGGCGATTCTTGATTGTTGTTACATTCCTTGAGGACGCCCTGAGAATCGTAACACAATGGAGCGATCAATTGGTCTATCTCAATTCCTATCGGCATAGTAAGCTTCTGCCTGTTGCCAGATTGCTAAATGTTCAAGAGCATTCTCTCTAACGCAGCCATTCCCGCAGTCCCGAGCGGTCTGACGCATCTTTTCCTCATCGTTAACGTTATCGCCATGATCACATGCTCCACCCTGGTCATCATCCGAAAGTATTCCGACTACGCTGTGGCTGGCTTGATGGGTGTCGTCGTGACGCAGGCCCTTGGCTACGGCCTCATCTTTGACCTCAATTTTTTCCTCCGCAACCTTTCTGTCATTGGTGGTCTTGTCATGGTCCTTTCTGACTCCTGGGTTCGGAAGACAAAGGCATTTGCCGGTCTACCCACACTTGACGAGAAGGATCGAAAGATGTACTTCCAGTTGGCCGGCCGTGTGCTACTCATCTTCCTATTTGTTGGCTTCGTCTTTAGTGGCGAATGGTCCATCTGGCGAGTCGTTGTTTCTGCTATCGGCTTCATCGCCTGCGTAATGGTGGTAGTTGGCTTCAAGGCCAAGTTCAGTGCCACTCTTCTGGTTGTTATCCTCAGTGTCTTCAACTTGCTGGTCAACAACTTCTGGACTGTAAGTGAATCTACAACTCTCATTCTTATCTAAAGATTGTGGAACTAATTGTGTCACCAGCTCCACGAGCACCACCCTCACAAAGATTTCGCCAAGTACGACTTTTTCCAGATCCTATCTATCGTCGGCGGTCTTCTCCTGCTCGTTAACAGTGGACCGGGACAGTTCAGTATCGATGAAAAGAAGAAGGTGTACTAGACGGCCAACTTTGACACAAAGTAGTGAAGACCAAATGATCTAGAGGCACTTTTTGGCTACGAAAATCTTCCGTGTGTAATCGCGATGCACCAGTTCTCTTTGACCATAGGCTCCAACGCAAAAAGGATGCTCGCATATCATGGCGTACAAGGCGTGGACTGAATTTCCACTTTTTTTATGGTTGGACGTTTGGGCGGAATGGGTCAGGGAGGGGGATGCCGCTACATGCCGATCGCTTGTTGTGAGATGAAAAGGAAAACGACCGCAAGGCTAACAAAATTTGCGAAATTGGGTTGAAGATGGTCAAGAGATATCCACTGGGAATGCGTATCCTTATTAGCCTCAACCGCAATACGAACAAATCTTTGCATATCTTCGTCTTCTTTGTAAACCCCAGGCGAAGAACTTATTCCCCGTTTTAGATCGCATGTGACAAAGAATGGCTAGAGCTAAGTCTTTGGACAGCATTACGCAAATGATATTCTTCGTATTTCAAAGAGCATATAGTCATTAGGTCCTGAAGTCCCTTTCCCCCCTTTTCACGCCTTTGCCGGATCATGGCCCCAGTTCTTCAGACTCCTCGCGCTCTTGCTGTTTGGGTCCTGTTTTGCTTTCTCCTATGTACATGGCTGTGTTAGTCGAGCTAGCAGAAGACGCACAATCGCGATATCAAGTAGGAGAAATTTGAAAGGCAAGCACCAACCTCCTGCGCCAGATGTCGCTTGCAATATGCAACTACGCGTCGCATGTGTTCGACGTCTTCTTCGTCGTACTTTTCGGGGTCCTTTTTGGGATTTTTCTTCAGGATCTCGATGATCTTGCGGCCGCTGTGCCGGATTTTTTTTTGTTAGTTAGCTCCTATATAAAGTAGATGTGTATGATTATATAGCTGGATTTCTGGGTAGTTATTCTCTTGTTCGGTATAGCGCTCAAAATGAAGGAAGGATTCAAAGCAAATAAGGGGATGGATGGAACGTGAGGTGCTTTTACCTTTCATGTCCAATCGTCTCGCCCGACTCGTCTTCTTTACTCCAGCCTGCTGATTGTGACGATTCGCCTTTAAGCCAGGCTTCCAGGTCCGAAGCTGACATATTGACGAGCTCGTTGAACTCCCTGGACAGTGGGTGGGTGTAAGTACTCTTTTCGAAGCGGTTTACCTGTTCATTTTAGTCGTTATAATGAGGAAATTTTACGTACTGTATCACGGTTTGCGTATCTTTCACCATTGTTGCGATCTGTTTAGAGCTTGATGGGATGGTTAGTGGACTCAATCAAATTAAGGATGCAATGATTTATATAATATAATATAAAGGAACCATATGTTGATCTTATGTTAAAACGTTCTTTTTTAATGTTTAAATCTACCTCGGATTAAACTGTGCTTGTTCACTTAATAATGGTAGTTGAGATATGATGTAGTGTGGCGCGCACTTGGTAGTAGTGTGATCGAAGACGTCATGAGTCAAGACCTAGTATTTAACTGAATACGTCGATTATACCGAGTTTATCTCAATTGTCTCGATTGTAAGTAACCTATAGATGTTTTTAAAGAGGTGAAATCATCGAATTAGTTTTCTTACCAGTTTCCAAATGTATTTGGTATCAATCGTCATTACAGAGACCTTGCATAGGATTCAACCAATCGGGCCAGCATTGCATGTTTCTTCTTTTCTTAGCTTCTACTCAGACGCAGAGTAACTAACAAGCCTCTGTATGAGGCCCTCAAATACATGTTACTTAACATTTATGAGTTTGTGATGACTGAAGGTAGTAACCTGGCTTTTTGTATATCCATTCGCCAAACTTTGACATCGATCCTTAACACTCTATACGTCCAGCACCAACCCTCGAGAGCACTAACATATAACTGTAGCTGTAAAGCGATTATAGAAGAAGCACTGATCCAATCCATTTATTCTCGCTATCTTATTATCCTAGCTTGCCGTATGCTTGTTAGCTATTTATAGCTATTTCTGTCAAAGTTTGTCGTCTATATAACCGAATTGACAACCCTCCAAATCAATAACTCCTGCATACATGCACCAACAAACACATCCAAATAAAACACTTGTAACGCAAGTAATTCTAATAGCTACCTACTCTAAGATGGTAGACTCGCTATTGAGAAGAAGAGAACAGATTACTAACACGATAGCGCACGGTTTTTCTACTATCATAGCTCACGGTATAGTGGGCGACATGGCTTACTTTGACTATAAAACAACTCATGTTGATGAAGGTTGTCAACGTCGGAGAAAGCCTGATCCTATCAGGGTGGAAGAGGACAACACGTATTTAGTTACCTATTATCTAATGGCTTTGACGATGAAAGAACTTAAAATACCTATCCCTGAGAAATTGAACGTTTCATGGGATGATAACAAGAATACATGGGGAGATTTCAGGATTAGGAAAACGTACTGGCTCATGACAATGGTATATTGACCAAGCCTTGATTACATTCAGATTCCCCTGAAGTCTTCTGGGGAAAAAGGGATATCACCATTACATGATAGATTTCATCATGGGTATTGAGACAAGGTGACACATATAACAGATCATTGAATAGTTGTACAAGTGAATTATTTTCAATATGCCAATATATGTCACTTAAGGTTAACTACCGGCTGTTTGCTCTTTATTTCGTTGGTATGGACTGCTTTACATATTGGTCTCATCAAGATTTGCCGATTCTGGGCTCTTGTTAATGGCAAAAGTCAACATCACGGCATAAGTTATTTACTCTTGGTAACAAACACATCAGATCACCAAGCAGTTTTCAAGTTGGCAATTATCTTCCATTTGAAGTCGCACACCGTCTTTGTAAGTTTGCCTCTATATCATTCTATGATAATGCACACATCTTATCTCATGATTTGCTGATAGTTTCCATCCTCTTTAACACCAAATTGCTCTCCTGGTTAATAGAGATATAGTTTTCCCATAAACAATGCGTATGATATTTACCATCTGTTTGTATCGCATTCACTATCACACATCTACCATCAACACTTGCTCAGCATTCACTACATCGTATTATCTCTGAAGAATTCACTTTCACACCTGACGCACAGAGCCTAGTAAACTTTTATATATAATGACCTTATCCTTCCCATACTCTCTGTTCCTTTCTCCTCCATCTCTTCATCATCCACTGTTCCCTAGGTATACTGATCACAACATCTTTTCTACTCAAACACTTTCTGTGTACACTGATTAAGAACGGTGCCTTCTTTATTCATCGCCTTTTATACACACTGATCAAGATAACAACTTTTCATATATATTTCCTGTCCACACTTCTCAAGACAACAATGTCGCACACTGTAGAGAATAAGTACGATATACGCGCCCTTTCACTCTCTCATTTAACATCCCGTGGAGCTCTCGCTGACCCTTGACTTTGACAGCTACTTGCCTAGCCTGCTCCCCTACTTCAGCCCTGCTGGAGAGTTACAACAAGGCGTAAATCTTTCTGTCGAGTGTAATATATGCAAGACGGGGCTTGCAATCACCCAACCAGCGGACGAAGACCATGAAAAGTTTACCAGTAAGTGGTCACTGGTTTATTCTCCTCCTTTTTGTTTCAGGCAACTATTTCATATTTCGGGTTAAGATCACGACCAGAAGTTTGAAGCTGTCAACTCACGCCCTGGATGACAATAACTGACGAAGCTATCTTAGTGCTGCCCTGCGGTCATATATTCTGCCACATCTGCATAACGCAATGGTTTCGACAGAAAGTCAACTGCCCCCAATGCCGCAAGAACATGAAGTATGCGGTCTGTGGTCATAGGTTTGCTGTCCGGGCAATGCAAGGCGGCCCCAATTTCAACATCCGCCAGGATCTCGAGACAAAGCTCGGCGAAGTGCCCCATATGTGCAACAAGTGTCAGAACCGTACTCGCAATCGTCAAGCTTTCTTCAATCGTGCGCTCAATCAGCCACAACGCCATGAATTACCCTGGTGGGCCCGCCAGCAGCTGCGGCAACAGCAGCAACAATTGCAACTTCAACAGCAGCAACTGCAACTGCAACAGCATCTACAGCAACAGCAGTTGCAACAACTACAACAGCAACAGCGGCAGGAACAGGAAGAACAACCGGGACAGCAGCAGCAGCAGCAACAGCAAGGTAACAACCATGCATTACCCTGGTGGGCACGCCAACAGCTGCGGCAACAGCATGATGAAGCATCCGCAGCCCGCAATGATGTGCCACAATTACCAAGAGAGGCGGATCTACCTCCTCTCTACGTACATCAAGATCTACAACTACGACCACGTACTCGTAACACCCCCCCTCATTTCTTAATGCAATTTAATGCGATTCGTCAGGTATGTTTCATATCCTCCTTGCCCCTTCTATCCAGTGGCTGTGCACTGTCTATGACGAGTTCTCTTGAATCCCTTCATCTGCTATTTCGCGGAAACTGTAACGCTGATTACTGACTAGTCACCCTACTAGAGAGCATTTTACATACACCCGTATGCTCGTTTCCCGAATCGTATGAATCGTCGATGAGTGCGAGAACAGACAACATCCACCTCTATATATAAGTTGTCCAAGTTTGTGTCTTCAATTAAGCAATACATCTTGATCACGGAGACCTTGTCATGATATGACACTATAGGGAGAGGAGACAGCGATGACGCGAGAAGGGAAGACGAGATTGACACTACCTGGGTTTCTGTGATTTTTTTACATCCTACCTACGTTGTGGTATACTTGGAAGACACCGAAGTGGTTACTGTAGAGTTTGATAATGGGCGATTCTCATGTGAATAGGAGGAAACTTGTAGCTAAAGCAAAAAGCTCATGATGTTTATACAAAAAATTCAATGACTGACAACCCAGACGTCTACGTATCTATCATGATATGATCTGTTAAATTGATCGATATTCCCAAGTTTGGTTTATTCTAAAGCGCGACTGAAGGTATTATTTTTGTTTTATAAGGTAGTATTGGTTTGCTGTATGACAACACGCTAACTTTGAAGCTGGAGAGGACAAAAAGAGGATAGCGCAATACATCCGAGAACGCTATTACTACGATTAAACAAGAATTTTCAATTCTGTCTTTCTTTTTTTTTCTCTTTCTCTCTTTTTATTTATTTATTCATGTAAATGAATAAGAAACTCATTATGTTAGGATGGATTACATCATCATATTTTGACTCGCCCTTGCGTTTTAAGTATGAAGTTTTGTGACGGCCCACTACCAATGCAACAACCAGTGGCTCATGTAGCTGTGTTACCTACGTAGTTACCTACCTATGGTGATGGTAAGCTCTCCCAACCCGGCAACCGTGAATTGAATTGCTCTGGCAACCAGTATGAAGCTGTGCAGAAAGTCCGTCTTCTTCCAAAAGTTTATTTTCCCACATTTGATAACTACTACATAGCTTTCTGCTTTCTACTCATAAATGACAAGAAAGCTTCTTACCCCGCTCTAGTAGCCTATTACTTCACAACCGACATCTATTATCGGAAAATCATGGCCAACTCGCGAGGCCCCGAACAATACAATCTGCTTAACAAAGCGATCGACACTACCCCAATCATCGATCACCATGCTCATCCGCTCCTCAAAAGCGAGTTCATGAATGATCACCCACTTCTCTCGATTGCTACGGAAGCGCATGGGGATGCTCTCCAACACAGTTCGTCAAGCCTAGCGCACATCCGTGCCGTCAAGCAGCTAGCAGAGATCCTTGACTGTGAACAGACCTGGGATGCGGTGGCATCCCGCATTGCGCAGGAACGGGCGTCTTCTTCCCAAGCATGGATCCAATACTGCTTGGATGGCATCGAGACGATACTCATTGACGATGGCCTAGGCATACCTGATAAGGCCGAGCAATACTCATGGCACAACTCATTCACAAAGAGCAAATGCAAGCGTATAGTCCGGATTGAGTCCGTGGCTGAAGACCTTATCGCCCGTTGTTGCATAGCAGCCAAAGCGGGACTTGAACCGAGCCACAAAGATCTTGGGTGGTCAGAAGACATCATGCTTGATTTCAGGGCAGAGATCGAGCAGTGCATTGCTGACCCCGAAGTGGTGGGCTTCAAGTCGATCATATGCTATAGGGGTGGATTGGAAGTCGAATCGAAAGACGACATATCTTTTAATCACGCAAACTTAGATCTTCAGCACATCATAGATGACCACATTGCAGGAAAACGTGATTTCCTTGCAAATAAGAGACTCGATCATGGATCCGCAAACCATCTAATCGTCCATGAGACCGCGCGCCTAATTAGCGAATCCCCATTCAAGAAACCGCTTCAGTTTCACACAGGACTCGGAGACAACGACATCACGTTGGCTAGATCGTCACCTTCTTTCCTGCAAACATTCATCAAAGATCACCCCACTGTGCCAATTGTGCTGCTGCACGCGGGCTACCCCTGGACGAGAGAAACAGGTTATCTGGCAGCCATGTACAGCAATGTATACGCCGACATTGGCGAGGTCTTCCCAGCTGTCAGTCGCCATGGGCAAGAGAATGTTGTCAAGCAGATCCTCGAGCTATGTCCTTGGGAGAAGATCCTCTGGAGCACTGATGGCCATTTCTTACCCGAGACATACTTGCTGGCTACGAAACAAGTCCGATCTGTACTGAAGAAGGCAAGTCTTATAGAATCTACACATAGGGACTATGACTGATTTCCATAGGTTTTGGGCGAGTTGGTGCATGCTGGAGATCTCGACGAGAAACAAGCTGTCACTTTGGTACAAGATATCTTGTTTATGAATGCCAAGAGGTTATATAACCTGTCAGTTTACACGACACTCCCAGGATTCGCACAACTCAAAGAGTTAGAGTCACGTGAGCACCGCCGCACCGTATAAGAAATTTTCGCTGTGTTGGGTGTAGACGGATTGATGATGGAATGGAGGATGACGACGACGATCTGGATGACGCTCTTGAAGAACCATCGGATGAACGGAGGCGTCGGGTACTGTGATACAACCCACCTGTCAATCTAGCTAATGATGGCCAGACAAAATGTTAGTCATGCGAATAAGTTGTTGGTGCAACATTTTGGCCGTGACACTAAGTATGGTAACAAGCTCGTAACACTGGTCACAGACCGCTGCGCACGCGGACCCCAATTTTGACCCCTCCATGCAAGGTACTTACTAAATCCTCAGGTGCAACTTAGTCTTATAACATTACTCACATTTCTGGACGCTCAGGTTCTTCGCACAAGCATATCGACGTGACTTATTTTTCCCCAATGGACACGGTCACAAGCAAGATCGAGCGATTAAAGGCGCAGATATCGAGGACAGAGGAAGAACTGCAGCAGCTGAAAACTCAACTAGCCGAGCTCGAGGCATCACCACCAACACCAACACCAGCACCAGCTACACCAGAGACACAAGCACAACGCCAAGCCACGGGAGCTTCGCAGGAATGGAGATGGCCACTTAAGGAAGAGGAATATGCGCGATATGGCCGCCAACTCATCTTACCATCCGTCGGCATTCAAGGCCAGCTGCGCCTCAAGTCGACAGCGGTCCTCGTGATAGGGGCCGGGGGCCTGGGCTGCCCGGCCGCCGCCTACCTCTCCGGCGCCGGCGTGGGGACCCTGGGCATCGTGGATGGCGACACGGTCGAGGTCTCGAACCTGCACCGCCAGATCGCGCACAGCACCGCGCGAGTCGGCGTCAAAAAAGTCGCTAGTCTCATCGAGTATTGTCGGGGCCTCAATCCCGAGGTGAAATATGTCGGCCACGATGACCATCTCACGCCGCAGAACGCCGAGGATGTCGTGAGCGCTTACGATGTTGTCCTCGACTGCACAGACCATCCTACTTCCCGCTACCTCATTTCTGACATTTGTGTGTTGCTCGGCAAGCCGCTCGTCTCGGCGTCGGCGCTGCGCACGGATGGCCAGTTGATTGTCCTGAATAACCCACCGGCTGTCCAAGGCTCTGCTGAAGGCGGCCCCTGCTATCGATGTGTATTTCCGAAACCGCCTCCCGCCGATAGCGTTGTCAGTTGTGGCGAAGGCGGAATCCTGGGTCCCGTGGTGGGCGTCATGGGGGTACTTCAAGCGCTTGAGGCGATCAAGCTAATTGCTGCCGGCATTGGCCATGAAAATGGTTCGACTCCCAAAGAGATCCCTGCGCCAAGTTTGTTGTTGTTCTCGGCCAACTCGCCCACGCCGTTTCGATCGATCAAGATGCGAAGCCGGCGGACAAACTGTTTCGCCTGCTCAGCATCGTCTACGCTTACGCTGAAAGAGCTGAAATCGGGATCCCTAGACTATGTCCAGTTTTGCGGGGTCACTACGCCGGTCAACATATTGCAGTCCGATGAGAGGATAAGTGCCACACATTACAACACGATCTTAGCAAAGGGGGCAGAAGAGAAGAAGCTGCTACTAGATGTTCGGGAGAAGGAACACTTCGACATCGCTAACATTCCTGGAGCTATCAATGTGCCTTTCTCGACTTTCCAGGCCAAGAGTAGGTCAACACCAAACGGCGATGCCCCTCATGTGAATTGGCTACCAGATGACGTGGCTTCTGATACGCCCATCTACGTTGTCTGCCGAGTTGGAAATGACTCGCAATTAGTCGCGAAGAAGCTGAAGGACATGGGTCTTGACAGGCATGGAGAGCGGTTCATAGGAGACATAAAAGGGGGCATGAGAGCTTGGAAACTCGAAGTAGATCAGACTATGCCCTTCACATAGTAATGCAATTGATCACACGAGAGGCGTGTACAGAGGTTGGAGAAGAGGGTTGTTCGAATGACAGACTCTTCGGCGATTTCTGCTAATACTGATACAACTTCGAGGGAGAGGCTCCGAACGCCGTCCAAAATCGAATCCGCGCGTATAGACATATCAAAACCTGTTGCTACAGTTTGGAATGAACGTGTCTTGATCATCCTTTCAGCCCTTTGGCTACTACCATTTTGAGGTTCCCAACGAAGTGTTAATCCCTTAGACAAAGCTCGTCCTCTTCTTGTTAAATGCTCTTTGATCCTTCAACCACTGCCTATAGCCAGCCACACTCGATATCTTCTCACCATAGAAATCGGGCACTGCGTACAATATTAGCGTAAGTCTTGTAAATGGTACCTTGCCTGTACCGATCTTGGTTCGAGTTGTACTTACCAGCATTCCCACTCAGAGAGCTATTGCTCGGATCGACACGGTTCTTCCTAATGCGGCTGAAGAACTCGGACTCTTTGACGGCCATGGGTCGCTTCACGCCGCGCTTAAGCGTGTAGAATATGGCTGAACCCAAACTGGGACCTGCTAACCATCCCAGGCCGGCGAAGCTCAGTGTGATGATGCCGAGTGCGAAAATGGGGTCCATGGGCACCTTGCTAAGTAGTGGGTCCATGTTCATGTTAACGAGCAGTAGTGCGCCTCCCGTACCTCCTATGGCCATTGTTACTATGCTGCTGGCGAGTTGAATTCGTCGCCGCGTCTTCCGTAGTTGAAAGAAACCGTTCCAGTCTAGCATGGGGGCGGGAGATGATGAGCTGGCTGACGAGGTTGCTGTGGAGCTGGATGCGGACGCCGTACTAGCGTTTCGTCGCGGGGCGAACTGGCATCGGAATGATGTTGGCTTTCGGGTGGTTGTCTGGAAAGAGATCTTTGTCGAGATCTGTCTCGACGGTGCGCGGACGGCGCATGGCTGTCGGGCTAGCGACGAGAACGGCGAAGAGTACGGGCAGCTTGCGCCTCGTGCGAAGGCGTTTTGGAGTTGGAGACCCCTACTGCCCATGGTAGCGAAACGTGCTGCGGCGGCGGCGGTCGTCGTTGGGGTCAACATGGTGTCGTCCAATACTTCTGTTCAATTGCAAGATTTGCGCATTTGAGTCTGCAGTCGTTGGTATGGCTGGCAATTTGGTGATGGGAGGTTGGTGGGGTGGAAGCTTGACGTCGTTGTGCCTCCAGAAGCTGTCTCAGGCGCTTATCGAAAAGTTTAGAGGAGCTTTGGGCACTTGGATCGCCTGCGGGTCCTAGAGTCGGCAGGGATTGAATCTGGGGAAGAGCGGCCGGCAAAGCCGGGCATAGCCGTTGGCAACATGCAAGCGCCAGCTGGCGCTAAGGAACCCAATGCCGAAATCCATTCTCTCTTATTTTACTGACATATGAATGGTAGCTTCATCTAACTACCTGCTACTTTCGCGTTTTCGCGCTTTCTTCACAACAGACATTTTGTACTTGACAACCGGTCTTAGACAAACCAACTCGTCACCGAAACCTTACTTCCAAGATATTAGATTTTATGCTCTATCTATTGCACCGTAGGATATAATGACGAGCCATCCAAATTCTCGCTTGCTCAGGAATAGCTTTACCGTAGAAGCAGGCTGTGAAAATATTTTCATCACGGTCGACACATCTTGCAAAATGAGCTGACTTGGTCGCACTCAACACTAGAATGGCTGTGTTACCAATGCTGTGTTTTTGGCAGCAGTAACGTGACATCTCTTGGGCTCTCGCCGACTTGACCTACATTGTTGATATATTGCTTTCTAATGCAGCACGACAATGCAAGACGAAAATACGACGACAATCACGGTAGCGAAAGGCCTAGATTTACCCGGCTGCAGCATGGTATAGGTACCCTACATCGCCTAATTACTTCACTACCGGGACAGTACTCTTTACCCGACCCCTGGGTTCATCTCATGGTCCTTCATCGTAGAGCCAATCGTCCTTCTGATGGTCTCCAATGATCTGCCCTTGTGCAGGTGCGAGTTCATTGACGCCACCGATCGGGTCGGGCAATTGATTAAACTGCCTACCTAGGTTAACATATAATGATGCTTTTTCATCAACCAAGAGGAACCGCGACCGATCTGCGGGGAAAGCTTGCAGGTTCCACTACCAAGAGTACTACCAAGAGTAACATGCCATATGAGGTAACTCCTGGATACGAAAATGGCATTGGCACTGCGTAATGATTGGCCTTAAATACTACGCAGAGCCATGAATATTCCTCTCGAGTACTTCGTGACTCTTCACTCAATGCTCGTCGTTGGGCGAAGCTAACATACTTAGACCCGTCATGAGAGCATACGATCTATTAAGGTTCTCGTTAGTAGCTGAAGTCGCTGGGGCTGCTTCGCTGCTTTCAAAACCTGGCGACTCGGCAGTCATACCGTCATGGGATATCCAAAGCTCCGCTAAGGCTGGCAACAATCTTCAAGCATTGTCCGAATTCAGCGTTGATACGTCGTCATGGTACCACATCAACAGCTCCAGATGTACCTTGATGGGATGTCTTCTGCAAGCAGGTGCCTACCATGAAGATGAATTGTTCCATTCAGATAATCTAAGAAAGTTTGATGCTAGCCAATTTCGAGTTCCATGGATATATCGAAATGAGTTCAATCTTGACCCTAAACCCGGCAGGCACTACTTCCTACAGACTCATGGCATCACGTCAAAGGGCGACATATTTATGAACGGAAAACTAGTGGCTAACAACTTAACACAAGCTGGAGCTTACGGTGGTCATCAATATGATGTGACTCAACTCGTCAACAAGCAGAACGCCTTGCTAGTACGGGTTCATCCCACGGATTATAACTACGACCTTGCTTTAGGCTTCGTCGACTGGAACCCATATCCTCCGGATAACGGAACAGGGGTTTGGCGAAATATCGAGGTGAAGCAAACGGGCCCTGTGGCATTAGAACCTCTGAGAGTGATAACTGAGACGAACTTACCAACGGACGACTCGTTTGCCAATGTTACATTGAAATCGGTAGCTCGAAATCTGGAGACACATGAGGTCACTGTCGAGCTAAAAGGCGAAGTGACTTCGGAATGCAGTCAAAGCTACACCTGGAAACAGACCGTAAAACTAGGCCCATCGGAGTCTAAGCAGGTGGTACTGGCCGGGACGTTGAAAAACCCCGAGATTTGGTGGCCGAAACAATGGGGCAAGCAGCCGTTATATACAGGCCAGATTTCAGTGTCGGTAAATGACAATGTATCTGATGCGGTCAGCGACATGTTCGGTATTCGTCAGGTCACGTCGAAGGTAAACTCTCATAACGACATCATATTTTATGTCAACGGATTGCCTTTCCAAGTCATTGGGGGTGGTTACTCGGCAGACATGTTCCTACGCTGGAACGACGAGAAATTTGCTCAGCAAGCTCAATTAACCCTAGACCTCGGTGGCAATACAATCAGGCTTGAAGGAAAGAATGAGCAGCCGGAGCTTTACAAAATTGCGGATCGAATGGGATTGATGGTTCTTGCGGGTTGGGAGTGCTGCGATAAGTGGGAAGCCTGGTCCTACAATGAAGACTTGGCCGTTAAGTCAGAGTGGACAGACAAAGATTATGTCATTGCTAATGCAAGTATTAAACATGAAGCCCTCATGCAGCAAAACCACCCGAGTATGCTCGGCTACCTCGTAGGGAGCGATTACTGGCCAAACGACCGTGCTGCAGGGATCTAGTGAGTAATTCACCGGCACACGCTTATTCTCGTACAAGCCTCTCATCACTTGTGGATTATGTTTTGTAGCTGATTTCGGGTATCACAGTGCGTCCTCAATTAAGGAATCAGGTTGGGAAATCCCAATCGTTGCTTCCGCTTCGAAGAGGGGTTATCCCAAAATTCTAGGACCTTCGGGTATGAAAATGGATGGCCCTTACGACTGGACTCCGCCTAATTATTGGTATGATACCGAGCCATACGAAGACCGACTTGGAGCGGCATTCGGATTTGGGTCGGAACTTGGAGCTGGTGTTGGTACACCCGAAATCAGCAGTCTGAAGAAATTCCTGTCCAAGGAAGACCTAGATGACCTCTGGAAACAGCCAAATAAGGGACTTTACCATATGTCTACTAATGTCTCATCCTTCTACGATCGAAAGATCTATAACGACGCCCTGTGGGCGCGTTACGGTGCGCCCGTATCTCTAGACGATTATCTCATAAAAGCCCAGATTATGGACTATGAAGCGACTCGATCGCAATTCGAAGGTGTGTCGGCTTTCTGGAGTAAAGAGCGGCCAGCCACTGGGCTTATATACTGGATGCTGAATAACGCCTGGCCGAGCCTACACTGGAACTTGTTCGACTACTATCTTCATCCGGCAGGTTCTTATTTCGGGGCCAAAGTAGGTGCTAGGCCAGAACATGTCGCTTACGATTATCTCAAGAAGGCTGTTTATCTGATCAACCATTCCATTGACAAAAAGGGGCCAAGGACAATATCGGTGGACGTAATCGACACGAATGGGAAATCACTCTACACAACCACAAAATCCGTTGAGACTGAACCGAATACGAGCCGAAACGTTCTCGATCTGTCAACTTCATTGAAATTGATAAACAATGTCGTATTCCTACGCATCACGCTGGAAGACGACAAGAAGACCACACTTAGCCGCAATGTTTACTGGCTAGCGAAGGATCTGGATGTCCTCAGCTGGGAGGATTCCGACTGGTTTTTCACTCCGGTTACGAAATATGCAGACTACACAGCCTTGAACAAGTTACAAAGCGCGAAGGTCTTAGTGTCCATTCAGGCTCCAAAATCTGCGGATGTTAACAGTGTGATACTCGAAAACAAATCCGCTGTCCCTGCATTCTTCGTCTCATTGAATCTGGTAGATAAAGCTGGCCAAGACGTTCTACCGGTGTTTTGGTCAGATAACTACGTCACTCTGTGGCCGCATGAAAAGCTGGAGCTGAGGGTTCGGGGTAAAGGGGCTGCGGCTGTCCAAGTTAGCGGGAAGAATATTCAACCGGATACAGCCTCAATCTAGTAAGGCCGTAATAGCGCGAACCCACCATTGCGAGCGTCACAGGGCGTACATGATAAGACTTTTGTATATAGTCAAATTAGTTCCACGAAGGTGTTTCACGTAATAGCAAGTCACTGAAAGCGAAAGTATACAGTTCACTTAAGTATTGAAGTAATGTGAGCGGCACACTATAGACTTAGCCAATAAGGCGACTTATTTTCGTGTATTCATAACAGGTGGTCACACCAGGGAAGGATTCGGGTAATTTGCGTAGCCGCCTCCTAACCGCAGTAGTGACAGGCACAGACCATGTACTAGTAGTTGCCCTGCAAGAGGCACAGTAGCGGCTTTCCTTCTCCTATGCTGTCTTAAGCTAGTATATCTGTAAAACTCAATTCACGACCATCAATTTCAACGGGCATCTCCGTACCAGATAATTCATAGCATTCGCCTGGTTCCAATGAACGTCCCAGCTTGGACGTGTCCGTAATTGGAGGCAACCAGTAAGCTCCTCGCTTGCCTAAACTAGGCTGTAGGAGGCCAATCTATCGCCTATACACCCTGTATTTCTCTGGGCTAACGTTGTAATGTCGAAGTGACGTAAAAAGCTCTTGGGTTGGGATATTTGCGAAAGGGTTCCTGAACGCGAGATCCTGATCCGAAACAAAATCCTGATCCGAAGCGGTAGCCTGATCTGAAGCAAAGTCCCGATCCTCCACACCCTGTCTAATGAAGTGAGATCTTGGACTTTCGAGTTCAATGACTTCCGACTCTGACCTTTCCATCCAACGAGGTACTAAAAGGGCTCTAAAAGCTTCTCGAGCAGTCCCTGCCCGCTGTTCTCTGGGTTCCGTTCTCGCAATAGGACTTGATTTTCGATTTGCTTGCGGTATATCGATGAACGACTCGGTGGAATCACATTTTTCTTCTTTCGACTCTATGATATCTTGACCTATAATGCGGTCAGGGTGACTGGAAAAATGGTGAAGATTAGAGAGTTGAGGTGCTGTCCGAATATCTGGTGGCTTCCAATCAGGGCTGGCCCCTTTGCGACGCCGAGAGCCATGATAATAACGGAATGATGACCAGTTCGGTACCATTAGATGTGGGCTAGTAATCTGGCTATCTTACGTAAAGCATCGTGGGAAACCACTGATGTGGTACTTGGACGCCTTCCCGAAATACAAGGAAATTTGCGTTGGTAAAAGCCTGTTCTTAACGACAAACTTAACTCGACCAGTTTCAAACTCCTCGGTTTTGATCAAGCCATTTATCTAGCCTGTGCCTATGATAGATTTATACATGGTTTGGTGATGAGCCTGACGGCTTGTTGGTTAGAAAATTCCCTGCCTAGTAGCTTATCACTTCACCGACATTGTTTGCCAGCGTCGGATCAAATAGGTGAGGATCTTCATACTCCTGAAAATAGTAGACTGATGGTGAGAGGGGTAAGTTCAGAGAATGCGTCCAGCAGTCTACGTTCAAATCAGGATTATCGATTTCCGTAGAACGTTCGGGTAAATCGGTTGTAATGCCTTTGGCGTTGATGGTGACAATTCCAAGGAACGGGACTTTCACGCGGACACTGCGCCGCGAACTTGATCTATCTGGAGTTGTGTCATAAAGAGTCATAGTATTGTTCGATGCAGCGACTACATCTGCCTCGATCGAGGATAAGCATCTCAGAATTGCAGCTGCTTGCTGCAACAAAGTTGCGTCACTGTCTGCTGTGCTTACCTCCAGCAGGAGTCTTATGGTTTCTTCGACTGTAGCACGATCACTCAGGCGCTGATGAGCAAGAGCGTCCATCTTATTCGAACCGCGTTGGGCTCTATCGATATGAGCGGAAAGCAGGGCGAGACATGCTACGAAAGCGCTGAAATCTATCATGCGACAACAGAATGGGGCAATGCGCATGCAGCGAAGTCGGATGTATCGATCCAGGAGCTCGCGGCTGGAATTGAGACATGTGGTCTGCTGGTGGTTCTCTGTGCGCGTCCTATGACTGCCTAACACGGCTGGCAAGTGTAGCGTTATGAGGAGGCTGTAATGGTTGATCTGAACAAGGATGCGTCCTACATCTTCTAGATTGCTGACGGTATCGACTCCTTTGCTTTGCATTGTGTAGCTGGCTCGTGGAATCAACCACCACTCAGGGGGAATGCTGTGCACTGCTTTCTGAAGCGCAAGATCAATGCTCTGAATGAACTCGCCATCTGGTAAGTCTTTAGACGCAGCGGACTGTGTGGCCATCCTGCCCAGTATATCGTAATGCTGGCGTTCA
Source organism: Xylaria flabelliformis (assembly GCA_007182795.1). Taxonomy (NCBI): domain Eukaryota; kingdom Fungi; phylum Ascomycota; class Sordariomycetes; order Xylariales; family Xylariaceae; genus Xylaria; species Xylaria flabelliformis. The sequence continues at coordinate 232,480 of VFLP01000059.1, read as the reverse complement.
AGCTGGCCTGTAGCGCAATCGCAAGGCATCTTTTCTTGCGACGCAAAACACAAGTTATCTGCTGTACCCGGAGGAAGCCCAAGAACAAGGGAAAGGTATCTGTCTTGTCCGACGATCCGATACCACATCATTGAAGGTATAGATTGTGATCTTGGGTCCAGGACTATGAAGCCAGACGTTCGACCAACGTGAATTCCCATGAGCTGAGCTCGACCGATAGCTCGTCTGAAAATTAACCACGCCTGACGAAGATCTCCTGCATTAATGTAGAAGACAGCCTCTAATATGAGGCATTCCAGGCCTTCAAGAGATTCTAGTAAGGCCTCATTGCTAGTTACCAGTCTGGATGCTATCTTTATATAGCGGGCCATGGCCGTAGTAGGAGAACAACCTAGGTTCAACGAGCTAGCATCAAATGTAGATGGATGAAGATTTTGAATCCCATTTGCAAGATACAATAATGCTCGTGCCAGTAAGACTGGGTGATCCGTGGGGCCAGGCAGTCTTGCCAATTCGGACGCTGGTTGCATGTCACCAGAGAACAACCTCTGATACGGTAAAGTAAAGAATTGAAGGAACGCGGGTGTGTAACTGGCTCCGATTATGAGATCGGCATCCCGCTGGGATGGTAGTGAAGCATAAAGCATACGACTGAGGCTGTGATTGCCTCTAGCGCCAGGATTTGGCAAGATGCTCAGATCGACGCCGGTCGGGTGCTCGCTCGAATCAACCTAGCCATGATTAAACTCAGGATAAGTCAATGAACCTTATGAGAAATCCAATGCAATCCTTACTAGAGCACTGCCAAAGAACTGCATGCTAGGATCCGGACTCCCGCTAGTGCTACTGACTGTAGCTCGATGTGAAGTGTCATTGTGAACTGAACCAATGGCAGCATCTTCGCGCAAGATCTCTAATAAGTCCTCTGGAGATGTGGGACCATTTTCAATAGATGCGGCTATGCGTTCGTAGTCTTCTGGGTCGTGATTTGGATCGTCGAACTGTTGCATAACACAACTTTTCCCACGACGTCGGCAGGACACACACGCACGACTTTGATCGATTGAAAAATGGCAGCGCTGCTTTCTTCTCTTGCCTGTATGATTTAGGATATCTGTGAGAAACCCGAGCGGTTGAGGCCAGTCGACTTACATTCCCAACAGCTCGTGGTGCCTTTCCGGATCTTCCGCTTGCCTGGGGTAAATGTCCTTGTACTCCGTAGGACATCAGCCATGCTGATGTTGTTTTAGAAAAGAGGTTAATGAAATCTAGACTTAAAGATCTAGACCAACCGGGATGCTGATAATTACTGTCGCCCTTTGTTCAATTTTGGGAGATTTGAGCACTCCGCTCCTGACCTTATGATTCAGTAAAGCGCGTTTCGATCGCGTAATCACGTGATAAACCCACCTCCTATTTCACAATAATAAGCTAACTACAAGTAGGACGTAGATCGTGCATGAAGTTCACTGCCGTGCATTGTACCATGGCTCTCTGGATTATATGTTTTACGAGAACCACTGCTACAGTAGGTTACTTCCCGGTTCAGCACAATCTAGGCAAATAAACAAGATGATGCCGCATGATACACCCTTGCGACAGTTGAATCCGTGCACTAGCCAGTTTTGCACCAAAACTTACCACGTCTACTCAACAAAACAAGGTTGACAAGTGAAATAAAACCCCAAAAAAATTTTACTACTTGAAGTATCATATAAGAGTCATTAATTTATTTGTTTGGTTATCTTGTTTCTTTTTGCAGACATAAAGCTCAAGGGATCGAACGCTCACTAAATTTAATTAGTAAGTGCAACTTGGCCAGGGCACGGATTCAAATGTCATATTGTTCAAGGAATTATCTTAGCCACCCGGTATGTTAGATTTTCACATAGGAGATCCATGGAACTAGAATCTTCTATCAAGACGAACAAGAGAAGTACATCAACTTAATCCATTCTCAAGCTTATGGCGCTCCCTCTCCGACAGGAAGATTCACGCCATTGACATGAAGCGAAGATTCGCTTAGCAACCAGACAATCACTTGTGCGATGTCCGCGGGACTCAACATGGTCGAACTGACACCTATTTGCTGTAGTCTTTGCTCCGTCTCTTCCTTCGACAAGTTTCCAAAGAACTCCTTTGTCATCGGGGTGTACGTATTGCCTGTATGATACTCCTCTTAGCACAGTTCAATTTGGACAAGACGACAAAACAAGCGAAACATACCAGGCGAGACAACATTCGCACGGATTCCGAATGAGCAGACGTCTTTTGCGACACAACTCGTAAAGTAAGCACATGCGGCCTTCGACGTGCCGTATGCGAACGCAGTTGGCCCTCGGATGAGTGATCCGAGGCTAGACACATTGACGATGGCTGGGTTACTACCCACAGGCAACCTCAGCATAGCCCACACCTGAGCGCGCGTGCAATACATTATGCCGTGGATATTGACACCTAGAATTCGATCCCAGTCTTTGTCCGTCTCGGCGAGTATGGCTGGTCGTTCGGTGGAGAAGGCCGGTTGAGACAGTCCTGCGACGTTGGCGGATCCGTGCAAAGCCCCAGATTCAGCAACGATCTTCTCAATCCAGGCGTTCACTTGCGTAGAATCAGATACATCAACCTTAGTGGTGAAAATTTGAGTGTTTGAGTTGATGGCGGCGACTTCGTCCTTGATCCGGGGAAAGTTATCGGTGTTCCAATCGGCAATCCAAATGGCGGCCGCACCTCTCTCGGCAAGGAGATGCACTACCGCTGCTCCTATGCCCGAGGCGCCTCCAGTGACACTGAAGATACGAGAGTTGAGACTATCCGCTGTGGTTTGGAGTGGCATATTGGACGAGTTGACTATTGCTGCTTCAGAAAATAAAGACCAAACCGGCAAAGCAAAGGCGAATTAAAGTTGTACTATGAGAATAGTTCAACAATGTAAGAATAGAAGACTTCTATTTATTCCGTTGCTGTTATATCCTGTATTGGGCACTGTTCCGCCGACTCAAATGCTATGCTAGTCAGCAACCGCCTATTGTGTTTCCTCCGATGACTGCTCCGCCGAAACTTATTTCATCGCACGGAGTGTTCGCGCCTAACCGCCGGCGAAATTTCATCAGCTATGGTACCGTTATTAAGATTTCTATTAATTGTAATTTAGTTGCTAAACATTTAGTTATAGCCTTTCCGCCGCGGGAAACTGCATTCGCGACCATGAAATTTAGTCGCGCTAATCCTCCGACGAAATCTAAGGGAACGACATCCCGCTTTCTGAATGGTTTAGCTACGGCCAAAAAAACCCTTATAAGAAGCTGTCAGCGCTCAATCTTGAACACTTATATTGTCGAGCTTCAATTGTTCGCTAGATTCTCACATTGCTAATTGCTTTTCAACTGGTTAGAAACATAACTGTGTTAGTACCGTTTCTGATTAGTTATACGAGCATTTTGCAATATAATATTGCCCATTGCCACTTTTTCTGGTATTCTGCATCCTTTCATCAACTGAGCAAGATGCCCGAATCATTTTCAAGCCCCAGTCTAGACCTTGACCGGTATCCGATCCCTACTCAAGCATTCATCGGCGGCGAATTTCTTGACGGTACTAGCAGTGAGAAGCATACGTTAATCTCATCGGTTAATGATGCCATCATCACAAAAGGCAGGCCAGCCCTATACCACCCGCAGAATACCTTTGAAATGCCGCTGCTAACACTCTCAGAACTCCAATGGGCCAACACGCTAGACGTAGATTATGCAGTTGAAGCGGCGGAAGAAGGCTTGAAGGCGTGGCAGGCTATGAGTGACGTGAGCATTGAAACTCCTGTTTGAAGGAATAGTCATACGAGAGATACTAACTAGATCGTCCAGGGAGCACGAAGAGACGCTCTTATCAAGTATGGCGACTTGATCCAACAAAACAAAGAGCGCTTTCAGTGGCTTGAGGGAATACTAGTGGGAAAAGATGCCGGGTTCTGCTCCTTCGAGGTAAATTTTGCCGCCGAGCTCTTCACTTGTATGTTTGATCCACGGGCTTTCCCTCCTGCGCAATAACCCGAACTAAACTGAATCTAAGACTACGGGAACATGATCGACAAGGTCAGCAGTGATGTCTTGGTGTCTACGAACGAGAATCTTCGAGTGCGTTAGCTTTCTATTTCTAATCTGACCTATCTCCTCACATCTGTTCAGGCCTACTGACCCGTAAACAGTATACTCTTCACCAACCCTGGGGTATTTGCGCTGGCATTGTCCCATTCAACGGGCCCATCATAACTATGGCTATGAAGCTTGCACCCGCCCTTGCATGTGGGAATGTCATGATAGTAAAAACCAGCGAGACAAACCCATTCTCAACATTATATATGGCATCTTTGGCCAACTCAGCGGGTATTCCTCCCGGTGTGATAAATTGCCTAACAGGTGGCGCAGAGGCAGGCCACGCCTTGGCCGCACACATGAAGATCCGTAAGATCAGTTTCACGGGAAGCATTCCGGTCGGGAAACGAGTCCAAATAGCAGCTGCTGAGTCGAACCTGAAGGGTGTGACGCTGGAACTCGGAGGAAAATCCCCTGTCATTGTCTTCGAAGATGCAGACATCGACAAGGCCGTCGCGGGAATTATGACTTTCCTCGTAATGAACGGCCAGGGGTGTGCCCTGGGCACCCGCGTATATGTGCATGAGTCAGTCGCCTACGAGCTCATTTCGAAAGTCGAGGATCTTGCTGAGATGCATGCTGGAACATTGGGCGACGATCCCTTATCGGAGAGTACTCGGTCTTCGCCCTTGTACCATCATCGTCAGAAAGAAACTGTCCTCTCGTACATTGAATCTGGCAAGGCAGAAGCGACTCTTGTGTGTGGTGGCTCATCTGTAGGTAAGCAGGGTTGTTATGTTCAGCCAACAGTGTTCGTCGATCCGCAGCCGGGCGCTCGTATAGTACGAGAGGAGATCTTTGGTCCGGTACTCGTCATCACGCGGTTCAAGACCGAAGAAGAGGTTGTGAAGATGGCAAATGATACTGAGTTCGGACTCGCTTCTACTGTATACACGAAAGATATTGCTCGGGCTTTGAGACTCTCTCGGCTCTTGGAGGCGGGCAGCGTTCATATCAACGGTAGTGGGTGGCCGAATCCGAAGGTCCCGATGACCGGCTGGAAACGTAAGTTTATCCCCCACCTCTCCATGTCTTCTTGGCGTCGACATAGTATCGATTTAATATCCAATAAAGATAACGGCTAACTAGAGTGTAGAAAGCGGTCAAGGCATTGAGAATGGTAGGGAAGCGATGATGGATTGGATGCAGGTGAAAGTAGTCTCGCTCAGTGTTTGAAATTCTTACCAACCCACTAAGGACAAACCCGCATGTCATGTCTAAGCAGTTTCAATATCTTAGTAGAGGTAGATAGTAAAGGTGTTGGACTTGAGGTTGCGGCCGACATCATATTCTCGTATATTAATATCTATGCGGCTTGGGCATCCTGAAGAAAGGGGCCTGGGACATACTTCTTATCACACGCAACTAGCTGTGACGTTGAGCCAGACTGGCTTTCTTGGGTGAACAAATGGCCATTACACTGCAGGAACAAGAGGGTGAAATAATTATCATAATCGACCCTATGTATATTATTATACGACGAAATTGAGCTTTCCCTAGCCAGCAATACTCTGTGAAGTCAGTGCACGATTTATTAACTAAATTCCATGTGTTAGCCAGCGTTATAGAGCTGTTTATCTTGGAGGACTGGGCAGCCGGCGTAGAATCATTGAGTGCGAGTGCAGGCCGTCTTATGTGAAAATGTGAAGCTATCTATCACTTCTTTCACTGAATGAGATTGGAAAAGATGGACCTAGGTGCCTAAGTCTAAAGAGAAGCCTTGAACATTTTTCATTCCATCTATATGCCTACTTGGGCTTCTGCTTTTTGATCTCGAGTGAGATCTTTCATCAAATCATCTGCATAAAAACATCACCGCAAACTTGATAATACACTTGGGTAGTGAGCAAGATAGGACTACTAGGGAAGAAATGGTTTTTGTTCTATCATTCGTCAATGGTGGCAAGAGCGGCAGTTGCAGCAGCAATCTGATTCTGGAATCATAAAGGGTCAGCTAACTCAAGCTTATGTACCTCTCAAGGCCTCAATAGGCACTCTTAGGCTTAAAAACGGGCGCACATGCAGAGAATGTTTGGAGGTTGTAGACTAACCTTCAAGTCTCTCAACTGGAACATGCCTATGGTGACTGCATCTTGAAGCTGATTGACTGCAAAAAAATGAGTGTCAAAACCTATGCGAATCTGGGGGAACATGTCTCAGGAAAACATACCGTAGCCCTGAAGCTCTTCGGTTTTCTTGGCCAAAGCATTAAGCTTGACCTTGTCCTTGATAGGAGTATGTTAGTTGTAGAACTGTTTTAACTGCGAATGATATGAGCCCTTACAGATAACTCTTCCTCGTCAATTTTCTTCTTCATCATATTTTTTTCTGTAGTCGCTTCTTTTTCAGACCCGCATGGCAATATTTTGGCCATTTCGGATATTTCGTCCGCTGTGGTCGGGGTCTATGAATGTAGATCAGTTAACAGGGTCTCTGATATTGCTGCTGGGATGAGTCAGCGTACGCCGTCTTTGGAATCCAAACCCTCCTTCTGTCTTATCTGACGTGCTCTAGCCTTCTGGCGTCGGTTCGCCTTCTGTATAGAAGTCATCTTCTGCGCAGCAGTCGTCTTCAGAACCGGAGTCGTCTTTTGGCTAAGGGCCATCTTCTTAGAATTAGCGTTCAATCACTTTCCAAAGGGAAAACCTTGAATATTGTACCTGCGTGTTGACAGGAGACGCGGTGTTAGCCGGCAGAGGTACTTGCGAGGCCATTGTGCTAGTTAAAGGGTAGACTGAACGTGAAGTGAGAGAAGAATGATGGCGAAGAGTAAGGCAACGAAGAAGTATGTGCGAGGTTGTAGTTGGTTCGAATGACCAATTATTGTATGGATCAAGATGTAGAAACCAATGTCTGACTGGGTCGTGGTCGCCCCAGAAACTATCATACGTACCTAGCAGTTGCCCGGTTTAGAGATGCAGAGTAGTTGCAAAAATGCAAGCACTTGCCTACAAATATCCTGTGTTATGTTGTTTTAAGCATAGTCAGAAGGTAAGGTAGGAAACTTCGACCCTGGACATTAAGAACGATTGCAAGGGAGTTCCTTCCTTTATTTATAGCCTACTAGATCCAAACCCGTTTAATGACTACCTAAATAACTAGAAGGTACCTACTTAATTACCTGGGTGTCTAAGAAGAAGGAGCCCGCAGGTCCTAAATTAAACCAACATGTATTTGGCATATATTGGATAAGTCACGTTTGAAGCTCAGAACTCAATGTGATTGCTCTACATATTGCGGCAGGATATTCGGGACAGTCTTCGTAAGGGGAGTGGGTGCTGGAGCACCACCTTAGTTCGTGTACAGACTTAGAAGAATAAGCTGCTGCTTCGTTCAATAATTGCAACGGTTAACAATTCAATAGGAGGATGGTCGGGTATAGATATGAAATATTTTCGATTTAACATGAATTCATCACTAGCGGCTTGCCTGTTTTTCGGGAATCCGCCTCTTCCAAGCAGTGCATTCGCCAAGTCTTGAAAAGCCTTTCCCAGCAGCAAACCAAATATGTCATTAGAATGTGTCACGGTTCACCGAAACCCGTTCCTCATCTAGCTTGTAGTTTAGTGGATTGCTTAAAGCCTACGAATTTAGATTCGCTATAAAGGATAATCTTTTTATTCATAATGGAGTATCTTATCTTCCCCTGGACTGGACTTGGATACTGGTCATAGTAATATTGGGAAGATATGCAGATAGAGAAGATCAAGGTTATCTGGAGCAACATCAGATTGAGTTTTTTTTTACGGCGGATCCTTCGGAGGACTAGGCCCCTCAACATATACTCCACCAACTTCTTTACGGTATGACCGGATCATTTACGATTCAAACCTTGCAACTAAAGGAAAACCCGAATCCTTTTGCGGTAGTGGATTATCAACGGCATTAGGGGCCTTTGTTGACAGAATCCGAGTCATTGGATACGGCCCAGCCCACAATACTAGCAACAGGCTGCGTGCCAATGAAGAATAGTAGTTATTTTTGCGCAGGGTTAGACAGCGGCCCTGATTGTGTTGTTTTCTTAGATGCTATGAAGGTCGACAATGTTTCTGTGCGTCGCCGCGCACCGACGATACAATCAAACATCCGGTCTGAGCCTCGTCGTCAAGAGCCTGAAACAAGTTACGCTATGCTCGAGCTGAGTAAGATTGTTGAGTGCGACTGTGCCTTTGGCGCGATTGGTGCCACTTTCTTGAAGGGCTCAAAGACCGTCTTAACGCTGGAACGGACAAAACCCTCGGATCACGATATACATTAAATCGAACGTTTTCCGGATATCACGTTTTTACCGGCAAATTTTCCCTGGGTGCGGCGAGACACGACGTCGCGTGAGGATTCTCTTTTGATATATACTAAACGCCTGGATGCGCAACGAATGGCTCTCGCCGTCCTATCTCTGTCATGGCATAGCGAGTCCTATCTCATAAGCAGAGATGAATTAAATCTTTGCCTTTGCTTTCTAACTTCTGTATCCAGCAATCTACTCTCCCTGGTCTTTATAGTCCATCAAGGCATTGAGCATCTCAGCCTCAACGAAAACCACAAGGAGGCCTTGAGGGAAGCACTGCTTTTCGTTCCATCAAATCTCTCAAACCACCGAATGAGTCGCAGCCTTTCACGTTCATTTTGTAAATTAGACATAGTTCTGGAAAAGATTAACCCTGATAATAAGAGGATAAGTGAGATGGTTGGCATTTGATGCTCACCAACTTGGAATTCGCTACTAAAACATGTTGCTGTATTGAAGGGGAGAGTCTTTCTCTCGTAGTACCAAAGTGAAATAATACTCATCTCACCGTTAGCCGCAAGTACCTTAGGAATCGGTGGAATTTGAATGTCGATATTACAATTATTTGCTTTGGAGGCAACGGGATTTGACGATCTGGGAATCAGGCTCTGAGCATAAGGGGAATAGACTTGGTCGAATGGAGGAGGAAGCCTTATGACGTTAATCAGCGTCATCGTTAACAACATCTTCAGAGGCTTGAAGCTGGGTTAGCCAAGATCACATGATTGTGGACAAAACCTGAGCTTCTATCTAGGTCCTCTTCCACGTCTTCAATTTCAGGCACACACTTTGCTGTATTGTCTGGTCATATTACGTGCTGTCCATTGTCGTTATTTTTAGTAGATTGAGTGCATCATTAAAAGGAGAAGTCCTTGTAAACCAAGCTCCGCATGGGCGACTGTTCCCCAATCTTGGCTCTGGGGTCGCGGGTCTAGATGCGCTCCAATCCGATGCATTGAAACTCCAGTCGTACTCAATTGCTCCGAGGACCGATGCATAAGTGTTGTTGTTAATCTGGTCTACCTGTCTGCCCCCGCAATATCTACCGTTGCATATGATGTCGTTCCGATTTTGGGGAGCGTCACATGCGGTTTGCACTCGGTCTGCTCCTCCCAAAAAGGCCTGGTCTTGACTTTTATGGTTTGAGTTACTAAGGAAGACAGTTGGCCGTGGTGAATTCTACGCTTTTGCTGGGATGCATTGATACAATCACTGGTAATAGGGGGTTGGTGGAATGTTATGGAGGTATGAGCGTTTCCCACAGTCCATGGGTCCGGGAGCTCGTCCCGCGGCAAAAGTGAAGATTATCCACCTGTATGTTTATAAAAACGGGAGCTTGGTCAGAGGCCCCGAGAATCCTTTTTCGCGCACAATCAAGAATATTATGGAGTTTCAGTATCATTGGACACTATATTGACTGATCATGCGGTTGTTTCAGAGTCTCGTTGTTAGCCTGACAGGCCTTCTATCGTTCCAGGTGTCAGCGAACCCAACCCCTGTTGAGAAACGACAAAAGCCGACAATCTCTAATCGTGCCATCTTCTCGCCGCCTTCTAATGCTGGGTGGGTTGATCCTCGCGTATTGTACGCTCGAGCTGTGCAGTTGAAGTCAGGGGCCTTGATTGCGACCTGGGAGAACTACTCACCGGAGCCACCCAAGGTGTATTTCCCTATTTATAAGTCGACGGACGGAGGCGCTTCATGGACCCAGATCAGTAAGGTCGAAGACACGGTAAACGGATGGGGCCTGCGATACCAACCTTATCTATACCAGTTGCCGATAGCTATCGGAAGCTATCCGGCTGGCACTCTACTTGTTGCTGGTAATAGTATTCCGACGGATCTTAGTAAGACCAAGATAGATATTTACGCCAGCAAAGACGATGGTATTACTTGGTCCTTCGTGAGTAGTGTCGCGAGCGGTGGGGTGGCCAAACCAGTGAACGGACAGACACCGGTCTGGGAGCCGCTGCTCATGTGAGTCAACATTTACAGGCAAACTCAACAAATAAGCACTCATGATTCGATGTTATGATAGGATCTACAATAATCAACTCATCTGTTACTACTCAGATCAGCGTGACAGTAAATACGGTCAGAAACTTGCTCACCAGACAACCACGGACCTCAAGACATGGAGCGCCATAGTCGACGACGTGCATGATAGCAACTATGCGGCCAGACCCGGGATGCCTGCTATTACAAAGCTCCCCAACGATAATTACATCTTCGCTTATGAAGTTAGTATTCCAAGGTTTTGGTTCATTCGAAACTTCGTTGCTATTCTTATTGCGCCATTGATAATTAGGGGCTATAATACTGACAAAATTAAACTTATAGGCTTGCGGGAGCGACGGATGCCGTGTTCATTACAGATTGACACGCAATCCTCTTGATGTCCTCTCTGCACCAAGTTACACATTGAGGTCCACGGCTGGCTCTACCACGACTAGCTCGCCGTTCGTGGTCTGGTCTAGTGTCGGTGGAAGCAACGGTACTATCATTCTGAGTGGAGGTAGCGCGTCGAATATCTTTGTCAATCAGAAATTGGGCGACCCTAACTCGTGGGTTGAACACACTACTCCGCAACCTAACGCGTATGCGCGGAGCATGGTGCTTTTCGAAAATGACGATAGGAAGATGTTGATCATAGGTGCTGGTCACTTGCCGCCTAGTAGTACGAACTACGTGAGTGTTAGTATCATCGACTTGAAGGCTACAATGAGTCAATGAGAAAGGATAGTAGCAGTACCAACTCATCGAATAAATAAAATTCTATGCAAGTTGCTAGTGAACTATGTGAGAGTGTTCAGCTGCGTACTTGTATTGATCGATACGTATAAGATTAGATCCTACGCAAGGTTTCACGCGGGTAGCCACGTTTGTGATAAGAGCTTGTCCTCAATATCAATTGCTGAAAAATGACTGAGGGAAACGGGTGAGGGATGAGCGGCTTTTTGTAGTCCCAAATTAAAGCAGTACGGGTGGTCTATTATGGACTTAACCAATAGAAAGGGGGCTTATTTTCGAATGATATTCAAAGTCAAGGGAGGGGAGTAAGAGGTCTCTGGTACCTTAGCCATCTATCACTCATTTACTTCAACCACCTTGGTCTTCGTTAATTAGTTTCTTGCGAGTTATATTAGAATTGAGTCGCGTTCTCTCTGATAAATTGGTTCCCCATTGAATCCTTGACATATCGGTCTTGGATGCGTAATAGTTGATCACCTCCGTGTTCAGGAGTGAATCAGTCCACGAGTCAACTCAATATTTATGTAACAGAGCCGAACTTCCCTAAAAGTAGGCTTGTATCAGAAGTAAAGGCATCGACACATCATATAGCCCAAACTTGTTTATTACGTATGTCAAAAAATAATAGAGACACATACAGGTAGGCAGTGAGGCGAGGAAATACAATGATCCCTAAGGGCTCTGTGAGCCAAATAATACATACATGACATACATACTTGGGAATCGCGTGTACTAATCGCCCTTACTTCATGTACCTCCTGGTAAGGAGGGAGAGGCGTTACGTCAGCGACCAGTTCTACACGTAATGAAATTGTTTAAGTCCGCGCATGATCTTTCAAGTTATTTGAGCCCCTGACGCAATTATCAAGATGTAAGATATAATTATTACTGATTCGGGGCACACTATTTCTGCTTGTGCTTTCGTAGCTAATAGGAGAGCTTGTAAGCAGTAAATGTGACAGGGGGAGCTACTCAGATGCGGTTTGCAAGCACCGGTCTATGTTTTCTCTTTGCTATGATACTCGTAAAGCAAGGATGGATATTGCTACGCCCAGGATACGGTGCTTTTGAATGTGGGGTGCCGATGGCATAACGGAACACCGGAACACCGAACGGCTAGAACTTGGGGACGATCGGCGCCGCCACAATGAATCGGCCGAGGCCTTCTTACCGAGTGCTTAATCTCGCGTTAGGGAAGCCGTACCGTTCCCCATGTAATGAGCTTGTTCCCTCAATTTAGGGTATTTATGACCCCTAATATTAGTTGTATTGCATCAATTACTACAACAACAATATCACCGCACAAAGTAGTTTGTTGTTCGAAAATTCCGGCGCTACCAGTATGAAAGCATGAGCTTGTCTCTTCGCGCCGAATATCTCTACCGGATAGTCTTGGGTTGGAGTGGAACATCGACGCCTTTCTAACGACATCTAGTTTCGGAGAAAAGCTTTTACCTCCATAAGTCCGGAATGTCGCGTGGCCGCGTTCCCGAAAAGTCTGGGACTGTCTACAATATAAATGATGTGTTTTTGGATGTGAAAGTGCTCAACTGCATGTCATAGCATAATCACCAATTCATTATTATATACCCAACGAATCATTACCAACCAAACGACATGTCCTCACTACGTGATCAGCTTTGGAAAACAGCCAAGGCAGCTTTTGAAGAATATGGCGAGTTGACGGCCGAGTCTGTCATTGCTTACCGGAGCCCCGACTGCGTACATCGCATATTTCCCGCTTCGGCAGGCGTTCCGGATCGCACCAACAAGGAATACTCGGACTTCGTGATGGGGTTTAAAAAGATGGTTCCCAACATGCGCCTCATTATCCTGGATGATTTTGGGCCAATTATAGACGAGACTAATCGCCAGGTCTTGGCTCACCTAAAGTCCGCGGGCGATACTCCTTATGGACCTCTCGAAAACGAGTATTTTATGTCTCTAAAAATGAATAAAGATGGAACACAGATAGTGGAGTTTGTCGAATTCGTTGACACTGCATATACGCAGGAGTTCATTAAGAAAGCTGAGTTGAAAGTCTGATATGGGCTAGTGTACGAAGTATGATTTCGGCAAATTGTCCAGAGTTTACCTTGCCTACAATATTAGCCATACAATTATAGCACACAACTCAACATGTTACAAGGATTTTACACATATTATTAATTAATTCAGGTTTCCCTTTACTTACTGACTCAAAGACGTAGCATAAGCGCAGCGCGACGCCTTTAAAGCTTAGGTAAGTCATGTGTGGCGGGGGGCTGCCGATATTGGCTAAGCGCTTAATGATATCAAAAAGCCGATTCAAGTCGGCAATATGCTATGAACCCCAATTCGTGATGGTGAATCGACGATGATATCCCCAATTCACATAAACAATGTAACATCCCATATCCGCACATATTGCTCCTCTCTTTTTAGCATAGGTAATTATCTATGATCAGCCAAAATGTCACGATCAATCCTAAAAACGCTGCCGAAGTACAGACTTCGTGCCCAGCTCGGAATTCAACGTGGGCAGTACAGTCGCCCATTCTCAATAACCGCTTCGAGACGTATAATGGAGACAACGGGCTTCTCTGAAACACAATTAACAGTCCGAGAAGCTATTAACCAAGTCTGCTCCGGCTTCCCAAATACCTATTGGCAAGAACGGGATCAGACTGAACAAGATCCTAAAGACTTCCATGCTGCGTTGGCCCGGGACGGTTGGCTTGGCATAGCCCTTCCAGAGGCTCTTGGCGGGTCGGGCTTAGGCATCTCAGAGGCGACAATCATGATGCAGACTATCACTGAGAGCGGTGCGGGTATGGCGGGAGCACAGGCGATACATGCCAATGTGTACGCAACGCAGCCTCTAGCAAAATTCGGCACAAAAGAACAATTGGAAAGCACCATTCCTAATATTATCTCGGGGAAATGGCGCGTTTGCTTCGGTGTAACAGAGCCCAACGCTGGCTTAAATACGCTGGGACTATCCACGACTGCAAGTAAACAACCGGACGGTTCTTACCGTATCAGCGGTCAAAAGATTTGGATTACTTGTGCCCAAGTTGCATCGAAGATGATTTTACTAGCAAGAACAACCCCGCTTGACGAGGTTGAGAAGCCTAGCGAAGGACTGTCTCTGTTCTGCATCGATCTTGACCGTGACCAGCCGGGCTTGGACATGCGAAAGATTAGGAAGCTAGGGGGAAGGGCTGTAGATGCAAACGAGGTGTTCTTCGACAATTACACAGTTCCCGGTGATAGCCTAATTGGACAGGAGGGGCAGGGGTTCAAGATCATACTGCATGGTATGAATGCGGAACGGTGCCTTCTTGCAGGAGAAGCCCTCGGCCTCGGCTACGCAGCTCTCAGCAGAGCGGCTCAATATGCGAGGGACAGAGTAGTATTTGGCCGCCCAATTGGCCAGAACCAGGCCATCGCGCACCCGCTAGCAGACGCCTATATGAAGCTTGAGTGTGCCAAGCTGGCAACATACCATGCTGCTAGACTGTACGACGAGAGCAGCAGGAAAGACGAAGGTTATCGCGCTGATATCACATCGGCGTCCGTCGGAGTTGCGTGCAATAGTGCAAAGTACATGGCAGCCGAAGCGGCGTTTACTGCTTGCGAAAGGGCAGTTCTTACGCACGGAGGGATGGGCTACGCGGCTGAGTATGATGTCGAGAGGTGGTTCAGAGAATGCCTTGTTCCGAGGATCGCTCCAGTGAGCAGGGAGATGATCCTAAATTATATCAGCGAGAAAGTCCTCGAGCTCCCGCGCAGCTATTAGCAACGTTTTTCAATCGTTGGTTAATCATCTTCAGCTGGCTTCTGCGTTGATGCATGTGTGTCGTTATTCGTGATAATCAATGACCAAATTCGAGAGGCTTAAGTTAGGTTAGGTACTTAGATCTAACCTCGAAACCGTATGTATGTACATACTACCTCTTGCCGATTCTACAGTAACTACCTAGGTAGGTACTCCATTCCCCGCTATGATAGCGACAATGAGTTCAATTAATGAAGTCCGGGCGCAATTACCGAGCACCGCCGGCCACGCCACGTGACTCTAATTAATAGCCGATTTAGCGCTTTTATGGGGAAGAAGAAGTCACTGACCCTAACAATGTCCAGCACGCTTTCGTTCGGCTTTTCAGCACAAGACGGCGTCTGATGCATGAAGAACCTCTCACATGCCAAGAGGCTCAGAAACGGGCAAGGCTTCACGCGCGAAGCATGCCTGTCGCGAATGCAATTCGCGCCGTGTACGGTGTGATGTGACAGAGCTACATCCTTGCTCAAATTGCCGATCCTCCAATGTAGTCTGCGAAGTGCTCCCATCCCGAAGAGGGAGGTATGCGCCGCACCAATTCATATCTACTCTAGGTAGGCCACGCTAAACTGACATTGTGATTGTAGATATCCTCGCAAATCCAAGTTGGCCCAGCGAGAAGCGGCGGCTGCTCGCACTCTCCAAGAATTTGCAGATGGAGTGGTCCCAGAAGCAAGACCAGCAGCCACCGAGACGGCATCTTCTTCGGTAATAGCGACTCCGTTGCCTGATAGGATACTAAGGGACTCGTCAACCCACCAGGATAATTGTAGTCCTCGCTCAGCAGCGACGCCCACGTCGAGAGTACCCGTCGCGTCACAATCTGGCGACCTCTTCTTCGGGGAGTCGAACTTCCTGACGCTTGTGCCAAGACCACCACACGATGGTGACGAACTGCCTTCCACTAACACACAGCGAAGTGCTCAGATGACATTTCCTATTCCTCATACACCACAATCCGCAGAATATATAAGCACAGCCAGTCCACAGTCTTTATACCACATGAGTGCAAGCGCCGAACGGTATTTACGCGATGAAGGGGCCTTAAAATTTCCCGAACTTTCGTCCTGTCTTCTTGCGCTCGAAGCATATTTCACATGGTTTCACCCTGCCTTTCCAATTCTTGACCAACTTGATATCCACCACAGAGTCAAGTCCATGATCATCTCGCCCATTTTATTGCAAGCAATCCTCTTCACTGCTGCTACATACTGTAGCGACTCGGTGATCGCCTCTATGGGCTTCGCGGAGCGTTCAGAGGCGAAGTTCGTTCTGTATACACGAGCGAGGCTTCTGTTCCATGCGGATGTCGAGAAGGATGGGGCGACCCTGATCCAAGCTTTGTTCTTGCTTAGTTTTTGGCGAGGTGGTCCATCTGATACTAGAGATGTGAGATATTGGCTTGGGGTCGCAATCACATTAGCAGAATCTCACGGATATCACCGATCGTGTGTAATCCATCTTCATACTCTTCTATAGGAAGTCTACTTACTCGGTTGATAGTGCCCGGTTCACTACTAACAATCCTCACATCGCCAGGATGAGACGAAGAATGTGGTGGTCTATCTACGCAAGTCAATCTGATGTCATACTCTATCTTGAGATCTAATACATTCTATGATAGGTTCGGGAGCGACAGGCGGCCGCATCTCTCGGTTTACCAAGCAGGATACGGGACGATGATTGCGATAACGAAGTTCTGGACCCTTCGGATTTAACGAGCGAGACGTACTCCGAACCTCACCTTGTTGCTTTCACCCCGGATCATGTAACGTACGCGACTAAAATGGTCGAGATTTCACGATTACGTATGACTCTAATTCTGAAAGTATTCTTATAAACTTCACTAATAACGGTCCCAGTGGGGAAGATAATTGATCTTCATTTTACTCCAGGCAGGACGACGGGGTTCACTGAAGAAGTTGAAAACTTAAGCCTTGCGTTGAACAGTTGGAAGCAGTCACTGCCAAATAACATGAGATGGGAAGATGATGAGAGTGCTCCCTCGGTCTGGAAGTATCTTCTACATCTAGCGTACAAGTGAGTCGCTTCATCTTCCTTGTTTCGGAGCGGTAACAGCTAATAAGCACCCCAAGTCACTTGTCTATCCTTGTGCATCGCAACGGCTTTTTACGTCATACATCTGGAACGGAAAAAGATATCGTTATTAGAGCAGCAAGCCGAATCAGCAGAATCGCCGAGGACATGTTATCGCTCAAAGTTCTCCAATATGGACAAATGCATATGTAAGTATAGTGATTCTAGCCCTACGACAATCTAAATAGTATTTATAAAAGATTAATCACAGGATCACAAGCTTTTTTACGGCGCTGTGCGTGCACGCTATCAGCTTACGAACGGCAACTGGGCTCGAAAAGACTATCACCTTATATCGAGGCCAGATGTGCTTAATGAGCCTCAAGGAGATTCAAAAGTATTGGAAAATAAACAACAATCTTTTGGACTTATTCCTCAAATACCTGGACGGATCTATAGCCGAGCGACTCCATGGAAGCGGCGTCGAGGGTCGCGAAGAGTCAACTGCGAGGCCAAGTACAAGTCAAGAACCACAGGAACCTCGCGTGTCTCTGTCTGTAGCTGCCGAACCACAATCCTCGGTTTCTTGTCAAGACGGAGAAGAAAGAACCGAAGGAGGATTGGGAAATCTGCACATTCACACCTTTCAACCCAACATGGGTAGTTTGGGAGATGGTTTATTTGATCTCGGGCTGTATCTGGACTCTCAAGGTACAATGGATGATGAGATGCAATTCGAGGGTTTTAATTTCCTCCACAGAGCCCTATAGTTCCCACCATCTCATCTCAATACCACATGGTTAGCGGGTTCTCCAGCGCGCTAGTACTGGCGTGGTTGACCTTTTCGTACTGTACTGGCAAACCCCTTTCAAGCCCTCTTATCCCATACAGCATCACACATTCGCCATTTCAATAACTCCTCCACGACGCGAAGTAAAAACCCGATTCTTAGAGATGATATACATAACGACCGAGCGATACCAAATATCGAAACTATACGAGCCTAGCATGCGGCGTTAAAAAGATACAAAAAATATTATGCTTATATACCGTTTAAATCTATTATCGTTTAACATTTTTTTTTCTCTTATTGCGCTTATGGTTCGATTTTTTCTAATCTTATATTTGGCATCGGCACCTTATTATATATATCGTATTATATCGTATCTAGTGCTACGGTGGCGTTATTGTTTTGTTAGTATTCGTAGTTTTGTATGGTGTTATACTTATGGGATAAAAGGGTGTTATAGACTGGCTAAAAGGATAGGTATTCGATACATTAGCCGACTTAACATGCACTATTCAGGGCCATTAGACTTCCTTATCTACTTGCAGAGATTGAATTCATTCAACCAAAAATATCTTCCGCAGTCTGCGAGCAAAAATGCCGCCATCCACATTTCTCCGTCGTGCTTTACTCTATGGTATTGGACCTGAAATTCGTTCTCCATTTGAAAGAGTTAACATTATACACAGTTCCTGCATCCTCTAAGAAAATGCTAAACAAGTCGTCTGCATTTGCAGTTGACTCAGTAGTTTATGACCTTGAGCGTTCCGTGACTGCAGCTTTAAGACCGCTGGCTAGACATATGGTTGCGAATCACATTGCCAGTGCGGCAATGCGCTCGCTTGGGCGAGGACCTCAAGAAGTCTTATTGCGTATAAACGCGGTAGAGACGGACCTCGCCCTGAAGGATCTTAATCACGTTGTACGTCATAACATGTCATTGAAATACATGCATGCAACCTGCTTACTCCAAAAATACCAGATACCGATAGCTAAAAATAATTTGGACACAATAGTTGTCCCAAAGGTTCAATCTGCAGCGGATCTTCGATATATAGCAGACATTGTCCGTCATTTAGCCCCTGATAGAGCCCACTACCAAGAAGATACTCCTTTGGACGCTAGCGAACAGACTGGAACTGCTTCAAGGCCACGGCCTCTACATCTCATTGGTCTCATCGGGTCTGCTTTGGGTCTTGCAAATATTCAAGAGATTTGTCGGACGGGTAGAACATTAGGCTTAGTGGGTATAGGATTCGCTGCTGGAGATTTCATGTCGAGTCTTGGGCTGCGAAAGCTGGCGAATTGGAGAGAACGGAGAGAGGTGCTTCTGGCGCGACCATCCATTGTCAATGCCTGTAGAGCCTACGACATTCCATCAGCCATTGATATGGCATCTTTCAATATTCACGAACACGCCGACGGCCTGAGCCTAGAAGAAGAGAGCAGAGAAGGCCGCAGTCTTGGTTTCACCGGGAAACAAGCCATTAACCCTTCGCAAGTTGGAGTCATCCAACGCGCATTTAGTCCATCTGAGAATGAGATGAAATGGGTCGTCTAGATATGCATAGGGGACATTGAGACGAGGAAACAAGGCACGGGGGCATGGGGTCTGGACGGCGGAACGGTTGATGCGCCGGTTGTTAAAGCGGCTGCGGCTTTAATTGGTAGAGCAAGGGCGTGCGGGATAGATGTTGATGTCAATCTTACGAGTATAGAAAGTGAAGATCGAAACAAATATGATAATCAAGTTATCCACATATATATTTTGGTAAAAAGCATTTTCCCTTCCTTAAGCCGAATCGCCTGTAGAAAAATGCATGAGATCATAAGTTGCGCTTCATGGGGCAGTCTGCGAGAAAGATTTTGATTCAATTTAGCAACTTGTTCATTAACATCTAACAACTACAAGCGATTATATCAGCCAGACTATAGATAAGCTCGCTCTGGTAATTCGTTATGAGAGCTTTGTAGTAACAATCAACTAGTACAACGATAGATAGACTCATTTGAAATTTTTCCTCAGTTTTGAAGACAAAATGATGATCGAACCTTTTGAGCACAGCTATCATCCTAGCCAATTAACTTCATAAGTTCTGCAACTGAATGTTGCTCCAAGTGTTCCACCACGTCTTTTATTTCGTTCGCCTTGTGCTCTCCGAGCACTGGTGTTACCAAACTAAAATACTTGGCCTCAACTTGCTGCTTGGTGAGAGGGTGTTCTGCTTCGCCTAAGGGATATGGAATATCTGCTTGCTGACTCTGTCCGTCCTCGAATTGAACGTCCATCTTGCTGCCAAATGCCTTGACCGTGGGATCTGTGACGACGGTGATCTTTTCCGAAAGCTCATGTATCCTTTCATCATTAAGCCGTTTCGCGAACTCGATTCCAGTGTTTGATCCATAGAACCAGGCGTGGGCTAATTGAAAGTAAGCAGAGAATTGGGCGTCGACCAGATTCCCAGGATGCAGCTTGTTGGGAACACGAGCTCCAACAACGATGTGATTCTCCGGACTGAGTGAAACAGTAATCTTGTGAATAGCGCGATCCTTGTAGAGCTCGCCGTATTGGCCGGCCACTTCTATGAGACCGTGTGTCATTCGACAGGCCGGATATGGTTTCAGTGCTGTCTCCAAGAAGTCCCAGCGTCGTCCGAGGTCTGCGGTAAGCAAGGCTAGATCATGTTCTGTTCGGGGACTGTACGCGTGCAAAAGCCCATACTTCCCCTCTATGCTTTTAGCTGCCCCGAGAACTCCCGCCTCGGCCAAGGAGACACAGACGAAAGCATCGTGAACGGCGAATCCGGGGTGAAGTCGCTTATTCCAACTTCCATTCTCCAGATATTGCATGGAACCAGCTGCTTTAGAGAGCGCGAGGCCAAAAGCGTTCTCAATGATGGAAGCTGGCAGTTTCTTCAAGACAGAGATAGTTGCGACAGCACCGAAGATACCAGTAGTCGACGTGTTATGGAACCCTCGAGCGTATGCGGCGTTGCCAAGCTCTGCACCGAGTCGGCAGATAACTTCGTATCCAACAGCTACGGCGAGAAGGAGATGCTGACTGTCGATATCTCCGCCTCCTGACTCAGCCTGAGCTAGCCCAGCACTTATTGCACATACTCCGGCGTGTAATGAACCCGGTGCATAAGTGTCGTCAAAGTCCATTGAATGACCGAAAGTTGCATTAAGTAAACCTGCGAACTGAGGACGGAAATCGTGACCCTTTAATGCCACGGTGGCTGATCCGCCATGAGCCCCTAGCGCTACTATGGCTTTGAAGATCTGTTCTGTCGACTCCCATTCATGTGCTGCTGCAATGGTGACCCCGAGGTAGTCAATGAGATATTCCTTCAGGCGATCGATAACGGTAGAAGACAGAACGTCACTATCTACGTTTGCGACGAACTCTGCGAAGTTCCGTGTCACTTGAACATCGCGGCTTGGCTGGTGGCCAGACACGACATCTGTGGATCGGTCGACCATCTTCAACTTCAAGTCTGTATGTAGCAACCTTCTAGAATATCATAGTCGACTCCCATTTGGAGACGAACTATGCCGACAAGCGGGGATCCCAGCGAAGAGCATCTGTACACTCCAGTTCGAGTTCGGCTTGGGGCGCGGGGAGCATATTCTAAAAGCCGAGAAGCCGAGTCGGTTTCTTACTAACCTAGCGTTCGCTATTTATCCGAAAAGATGGCATCACTTGGGATCTGTGGTTGTATTCGCTTAGGCGTCATTGTAGCGGTATGTAACAAATATCACCAAACCAGCAATAATATCAACTCAAAAATACTTGTAGTCTCTAGGAAAAGGTTATATATCAAAAAGAGACGTCCTAGGAATCTTAAAATACAAAGCCACAAGACTTGAGATGTAGTCTTTAGTTTTCCTAAATAAAAAGTATCCTTTACTTACTAATATTCAAGCAGCGATCGAGTTACTGTCCAATACCGCTTCGAACTAAGTCTCCCCGATTGCTAGATCTTTCTTGGGATAAACGTTCCAAAAATGCTTCCCACTAGGAATTATTAAACTAAACCTTAGAACAGAGCTAGTGCGTTGGGTGGGCTAGCAATGCCTCCCGGGACGTTCAATGGTACGCTTGTCAAAACGAAAGAATACCGTCCGAAGGCTTTGCATTTCTGGGATAAAGCTTCCAAATCCCAAAGCTCGCCAATGTGCATACCAAAAAAAGACAAGAGGTACTGATGGAGAGCTGTAGTCTCGTAATTAGCATTCATTTCATCTCATTTCATTACTTGAGTCCATGAAACCGAAGGTGACCTACGCAACTCTGATAGATTTCCAAGACTGCCATCTGCCTTCAAGGGAGGAATTGCTTCGAGAGCGATATTATCACTTGCCACTGCAGCGAAGCGTTTGTTCCAGAACCATCGGGCAGACTCTTCGGTGCCCTCCAAGCCAATATATGTTCCAGACCGTATTAGAGCTGCCTGAGATTCGCCGTTTGCATTGTCGAGTTCAGCAGTAACCCCCATTCGGATTAACACAATATCTCCCTGTTTAAACTCCGTGCCCTGGAATTTTGCCACCTCTTCTAGTTCCTGAACAGAGATTCGTCTCTCTTTGAAGCAGCTGTATTTCGCACCCTTGGCTTCCGAGTATGCAAAATAGTCCAGCAAGACGCCACGGCCCACAAGGCCGCCTCGAAGATGCCAATGGTCCAGCGTGGGGGGTTTTGGATCTCTCTGCTGCCTAGATGGCCGTTGAAGCTCTTCAACCGTAGATTTGTCGCCATTGTACCCACACGCCGTGGCCTGGTGTTTGTAGTGTACCAGTGAGTCCCATTGAGAGGAAGCCTGGGTGTTGAACTCGAGCTCGTCATCAAAACCCCGCGCGCCATCCAGCTGGTCTTCGCTTCGAATGACCTTATGTACTAGTGCTTTCCTTGAGAAACTAGGCTCCAAGATGGCGTCCAATGGCCAATTCAGAGAGACAGAGACACCTTCTGTCAGTTCCTTGTAGGCCTCTCTGACCGTGGCGGGATCGAGGAAGTTAAGACAACCGAACACATCTTTCTTTCCATCCCTATCAAAAATACCCCACGCACACCCGTGTGGCATGCCCTCTACTGCAGGAAGGTCATCGTAGTCTGGGACAGTAAAACGTGCCATTGTGAACGATGGGCTTCAAAAGATGAGATATCTATCGAAAGCCAGAACACATTACGAGTATCAGATCGTCCCTATATTTATGTATGAAACGCATACATTTCTTACGTACGTATAGGTGTTGCACAAAGCGTCTCCGGGCCTCAGGGCCTCTGTGGCTGATTGGATCGGCATCCCGAGCGTTCTTCATTTCATGCAGAGTACTATAAGAGTACGGGACTCTGATAAGAGGTGCAAGGACCTCATATCTAAGTATCCCAATCTTTTCTCTCGCACGGTCGCGTTTTTTTAAGACGCTGGCGACTGCTCTCTGGTCTAAGTACTAATTGCAATTGCTCAGGCACTTACATCCCCGGACCAGAACCCGGATCAGGGGGTCGGTAAAATCCGGGGCTATGCGGGGTAACTTAACATCTGCATCGATCAGTCAATACAACATTCTCCTCAGACCATTAGTACGAAGCCATAAAGTATTGTAACATCTGATGAACAGAGGCGTTCCTCTGGACCGAATCACATTGACGTCCTGACTACATCATTGCTCGGGCCAGATGACGTGGCTCGAATAGAAGTGTTACATACGTAGCATGCGAAAGGAAATGCTCGATCCGTTTTAATTCGTTTCTGGTAAAGGCCATCATTGAATAAAATCAGTTCGGCCGCAAATCAATTTATAGACTTACCTAGCTCCTGCTTGATGCGTCCTTTCCGCAACAGAGCTGGTATTTGGGGTTCAATAGCTCTTGGCAAAAGCCAAATATGTATGGAGTTTAGAAAAGTTGCACGTAAACCCTAGGACTGTCAAGCCATCCCACGCAAGATTTGACAGATTTGTAATGGAATCAGATGAAACGTTCAACTTTCGTATATATGCCTACCTGCAGCCACTTAACTTGATTGCGGCCTTAGATGAACGGCTCGGACCTATTTTCTATGATTCTCGGCGATGTATACGCAAATCGATCCTTAAATTTAGAGGGACCATGAAGCATCTAACTACTAATAGTAAACGAGATAGATAGGCCACTTGCACTACGCTGAGCAGATCTGGGGTAAATTCCGTATCAAATTCTATTGGCTCATGCACCTCGTAGCTGCAGCTGTCATGTCCGCAAGAGTTATTACCGGATCTCCTGAGCCTCCGCTGACTTAAGGTGGCGGTGTATCAGTCTTACCAGTTTCGCCTTCTCCTACTACCTTCTTATTGTAGCCGCCAACGCTCGGTTTTCAGCATTGACAGCATGTAAACGGAACCGTTAAAAATACCCGGGAGTCTTACGACTCTTACTGTACTTGATTCTGACTTCCCCTTTCCACCTTCCCTCTCCACCATTACTCCTTTCATTTTGCCCTTCTTCTTGGACGTCCTAGGCCCACTGGGCTACTCTTTTAGTTATGCAACTGAAGGTTGCGCTAACTCTTCCCTGCCCTACGTTGGTTTGGTCGGAGGTTTTCTGCATTACTAAGGTAGTATGAAACAGAAGACTTCATATTAAAATTGACAACTTAGAACCAGGGACATCTTACAGGGGGTTAAGCCAGTAAATGGTGGGGGGAAAATAGGGTCGGAATGAGCTAACCTCGCTAACGTCCCCAAACAATGGTCGGCCCGGCTTTTTGGAAACGTGCTTTCACCACTTCTGGACTAACGTGGCCCGATATGGTATGTAGTCACTAAGTCTAGTCACCAAGTCTGGGGGAGAGCTGTCATGAATATGGAAGGCCAAGAGACGTTGCCGTCAGCCAACTTAGTCAATTTAGTCCCTACAATACAATCGGACCGAGACAGCATCAACTGCGAGACGCCAACGTCCTGCGCGTGACAAGCAATATCGAGCATGGCGTCAGCGTTTGATATAAAAGGGACGGTAGTCGCCCAACGATCTACATCTTAACACCGGTGCTTGGCATTCCATCGATTAATCCAGCATCAAACCCTCAAGATCACGATCACGATGCGCTACTCCCCTCTTGCCCCCCTTCTCCTGGCGGGCGCCGCCAATGCCTGGATGCCCCAGGATCGCGACCTCGCCGCCTTCAACCTGACGGCACGCCTCGAGCAGTCCGGCGAACAGCTCGACAAGCGATTCAAGCCGACTCTCCCCAGCGGCGTAAGCAAGATTCGCGGCGTCAACTTCGGATGTAAGTCGACGACGACAGCACTTCAACTCTACCAAAGAACTCTCAAAGACTTACATGACTTTAGCATGGCTGATCTGCGAGCCGTTCTTCATGAACAATGAATGGACCAACACCATGGGCTGCGGCTCATCAAAGAGCGAGTTCGACTGCATGCGGGACCACTACTCGGGCAACAACCGTGCGGCCGGCAATGCTGCCTTCCAGAAGCACTGGTCGACTTGGATCACGCCCGCTACGGTGCAGTCAGTACATGGTAAGAATTCAGAACCATTTAATTCTCTTCGTTTGGCAACCATGAGGGCATGAGACATCTCTTTCAGCCCAATATAAGGCATAGAAGCTTTCGCAACACCCGTAGACCACGCTCCAAATAGCGGTAACTAACCCGCGATATTGCAGATGTCGGTCTCAACACGATCCGTATCCCGATCGGTTACTGGTCTTATACAGCCATCGTAGACACAGCCAGCGAGCCCTTTGCTGACGGCAACCTAATGCTCCCCTACCTCGATGCCGTCGTCCAGAAAGCCGCCGACCTGGGCATGTACGTCATCATCGACCTGCACGGCGCGCCGGGCGGCCAGCAGCAGGACGTCTTCACGGGCCAGAACCCGAACCCCGCAGGGTTCTACAACTCTTACGACTACGGTCGCGCCGAGAAGTGGCTATCATGGATGACGAACCGCATCCACACGAATGCGGCCTACAAGACGGTCGGCATGATCGAGGTGCTCAACGAGCCCGTGTCGCAGCATGACGCCAACGGGCGGTACCCAGCCCCCGGTCAGGTGCCGAGCATGATCTCAACCTACTACCCCGGTGCGCTTGCGGCCGTGCGCTCCGCCGAGTCCGCGTTAGGCGTTTCGAGCGACAAGAAGCTGCACGTGCAGTTCATGTCGTCCAAGTGGTCATCAGGTGACCCACGCAGCAACTCCGCCGTAGCAGCCGACAGCCTGACAGGCTTCGACGACCACAACTACATCGGGTTCGGAGTCAGCGACAACACCAACAAAAACACTTTGATGCAGAGCGCGTGCCGCGACTCGCGCGTCGTGAGCGGCGAGAGCTTCGAGATTACGGGCGAGTGGAGCATGACCAGCGGCGTCGATTGGAAGGACGCGGCCTTCTTCAAGCAGTTCTGGACCGCGCAGCAGCAGCTCTACGAGAAGCCCGGCATGTCCGGCTGGGTCTACTGGACCTGGAAGTCGGAGCTAAACGACCCGCGCTGGACTTACTCGTATGCCACCTCGCTTGGCTACGTCCCTACCACTGCCGCCGCGCTCGAGCAGAATGTCTACCAGAACGTCTGTGCTGGCTACACGTAGGATAGCGGGCAAATTAGAGGGCTGCACTACGGAGATGGGTGGTGGTCCGTGTGGGCCCTTGGGTTAAGTTTAGCACTGTATATATTTTGAACTCATCACTAAGTACATATATGAAACCAATCGTGACCGTCTTTTTCCGGTTCATCGTCTCCTCACGTCTGGTACCACTGTTGATTCTTTTTGATGATATTTGACGAGATACTTCCCATCCCCATTTTCCGTTTTAAGGGGATCTTGCATTGACGGCGGTCCTACATAGTAAGCTTGCATCTCACTACCCTTGACTCTTTATCAGGTTACTTTAACATGGGGCAAGTGCCGCAGTAGGGGACAGCTTAGATAATTTCAAATCCTGTTCAAACAGGTATCGTCGCAAGTAGTATGGGGATTTCATTGTAGCTGCACGACTGATTGATACAAAACAGCGCACTTGGACATGTCGGTTTATATACGTCTATTTATTTTAGCATTCAGGCAGGTTCGTCCAGGCCCAGCTCTGCAAAGATCGCAGAATTATGTTCCCCCACTGATGGTACAGAATCCATACGCACAGTCGTGCCGTCCCGATCGTTAAGAGATGGCATCCCGGGCGGTATAAGAGCTGGGACCTTGCCGATAGGAGTGCCCACCTCGGTCCAGCGACCTCGTGCACGCAGCTGTGGATGATCCCATACACCTTGCATATCGTTCACCTTCGCATTAGCAATCCCTGCATTATCCAGCTCATCAACGACATCCTTAGCTGCGGATTTCGAGAACGTGGAGCAGATTATTCTGCGCAGCTCGTCACGGTTCTTGACGCGCGAACTATTGTTGGAGAAACGGGCATCAGTGGCTAGTTCCGCGTTCTTGAGAACCTTGGAACAGAATATTGACCATTCCCGTTCATTCTGAATCCCGAGCATGATGGACTGGCCGTCGCCAGTTTCGAATAATCCATATGGGTATATAGAGGCATGAGAAGCTCCAACGGGCTTGGGACCTGGAGCACCCTTGAAAGTGTAGTACATGGGAAATCCCATCCACTCCACCATACTTTCTAGCATGGAAATATCGATATTGCGACCCTTTCCCGTTTTCTGGCGTTCGAGGAGCGCAGTCAAGATATTGCTGTATGCATACATCCCCGCCGAGATATCCGCGATCGAGATGCCGACCTTTGCAGGCTCACTGCCTGTTCCGGTCACAGAAAGCATACCAGCCTCGCTCTGAATGAGGAGGTCATATGCTTTTTTAAGACGATACGGACCATCTTGTCCGTAGCCGGAGATATTGCACACTATCAAACTGGGGTGTAGATCTCGGAGGGCGTCGTGGGAAAGGCCCATTCGAGCGGCTGCGCCAGGAGCAAGATTCTGGACGAACACATCTGTCTTCCCTAGAAGCTTTTTTAAGGCGGCTAGATGCTCAGGCTTCTTCAGGTCGAGTGCTAAGCTCTCTTTAGACCGGTTTGTCCACACGAAATGTGATGCCAGACCGTCGACTCTTGCGTCGTAGTCTCGTGCAAAGTCGCCTACTACTGGTCGCTCGACTTTGATCACTCGTGCTCCGAGGTCGGCTAATTGTCTGGTGCAAAATGGTGCTGCGATGGCTTGTTCGATGCTCACGACTGTTACTCCTTCTAAGGGGCGATATGACTTTGCGGCTTGTGTTGCTTGATTGCTCGATTGACGTGAAGATAGATATTGTATCCGACTGGTAAGGTGGTGTCTCAATAATCCGGAATGGATCGTTTCTTTCCTACATAAGGACCTGGTGATGGCATTGAGACCCGAACGTGCTTTCATTGTGATGCTTTCCCGTGGCTGTTGGGGGGGGTGTGAGGGCTTGTAGGTTGTATAAGCGCCCTGACGTCGAAGTCTACAAGTCTTTGTAGATATTCCTAGCCGAGGCGTGAATCCATCACGATATCTTAATGTTCGATGACATGTTACAACGCCTCGGTTCGACATCAATTAAACCCGGTCGGCTTCTTATACAGGTATACGATGTCTTTGATCGGCATTAGTAGTGGGTTGTGGAGAGCGGCAAAGTGACTGCAAACTAACTAAGTCGGCTATATGCTACACGACGATCCCTCTACCTGTAATAAAGTAGAAGGCAGTATCGGAGATTTGGAGACGTAAAGATCTTACGAAAGTGGCGTCAATAACACAGTAATACAATGCGTTAGAGAGGCGTGAAATAACCATTTTCAAACATTTTAGTCTGCCTCCCATGATGCCACTTCGCCCGTCACTCTAACTCTATTATAAAACAGATATCTGACCTTTCATACACAAGACTCCGTTCTTCTCTACAAGAATTTCCAATCCTTGTAATTGACCCTTATTTTGAGAAGCACTTATAACGTACCGCTCACCCGCATAAATCGGCGATGTTGCCCTATACACCACTTCGCCAACTTCGTTGTTACCATCTTTCATGACGTCGCGCCAATAGTCTAACATATTAATCAGATTTAGCGGGCCATGTACAACTATACCAGCATGTCCTTCTTCTGATTTACTCCAAGGGGCATCGTAATGGATTTTGTGACCATTGAATGTCAGAGCGGAGAATCGAAATAATGCAACTGGTGACCAGCTTAAATGTCGTTCTGTGACTGGAGTGCATTCATGTTAGTATTTCAGTATTATTGATTAATACCGAGAATAGATTTAATTGTGCAAAGATATGCCTACACCGCTTAAGTTGGTAAATGTTTGGCATGATACTTACTAGAAGCTTGCCGTTTCACATCTTCAACGCTAGACGGTCCTTTCACTAACGGTAAGAGGATGTCTTGAGAGTCCTCCGAAGGCTCATCACGTCCGGCGCGGAATATCCATGACCTAGGAATCTGTCAACTTTATTCCCGCCTTACAAACGTGATTTCCTTGAAAAGGGGGTCCGCTTGGTATCTTACCTCTCATCTACTACAGCCAACCCTTCATCATTCCAAAACTCCTTTTCCACCCTGACAAGAACCATCTCATTACCATCTCGACTTATCTTCGGTTCAGCACTGATTAGTCTTGTGCGTTCCTCGGCCTCCTCGCCAACGCGTAAAGGGCAGTTCCTGATCCATCGCATCCTCCCCCCAGCCCACATTCGGCGCGTGAATGGTGCCGATACGTTAAACGACCGATCAGTCCCATCGGCGCCGAGTTCGCTCTCAAGTCCATTGGGGGTAAAGTATGCTAAATGGTAACCTGGAGGGATAATCGTGCCAATTGGCGGCGCGTCGTGCGCGACGTCTAGGTTTGGGTGGAGGTCTCGCCGATTGAGCGTCAGACTCAGCTTCTGTAGCTGATTCCCGTCTAGATATTGCCGACGAGTAATTACTCGACCTTCGTAGTTGGCTAAAAGAAGCTTGGATGCTGCTGACGCGCTTGTACTTGCATACCGTAGGTATTGCTTGCGTGCCTTTGGGGTTACTAATCTGGATACCAGTCGGAGATGTGAAGTTCGACAATGGGTCATTTTGAAATTCTGTATCATGGAGTTGCATGGAACGTTTAGTGATTCGCGGATACACACTTTTGACGGGACGTTATTACTGTTTTGAAATAACCGAAGAAGCCGAACTCCTCTTTGATGCGGGGAGCCGATCCTAGCTGTAGTAGCTAAGCGCCGATATTGTCAAAGTAGGTAAAAAAGATGAACACTATCTAAGATTAAACTAACTTAATGACTTTACGCTTCAGATCATATAACGATAGACTTTCGTATTTATTTGATATTCGCAATTACATCACTATAATGAATGATATTATATAGATTTACAATAATAAGCAGCAATAGTGCTTGAAGCTGTGGTGAGAGCATTTCAGCGTTCAAGTATAAGAGGATAAATCTCTTGATATAGCATGGGGCGGTCGTTTGTTAAACATGTACATTGGTATTTAATTAATGATGTAGAAATTCCGCCCCATCCCAGTGCTCGAACATCCTCTCGAAAACTTTATCTTTAAATCTTGTCAGTAGAATACATCACGCGTAACGTCTAATTAACCAGCAAGCTTTACCCAACGTCCGCCGTGGCCGTCGACTATCCTAGCTCTGCAGGTACCGTCTGTGCTTTGAAGCCTTGAGGTGGCACGTTATATATCATTGGTACATCTCCCGGTGCAAGATTCTCTGAGGCTTGGGGATGATCAGGTGCTGTATAACTGTGCTTTTGCCCTGATCGTCGAAAGAGTAGCCAAGAAAGAGTTATAATTGCCACACCCGCCAGGCTAGCACCAACACCAATGCCAGCTTTAGCACCTGTGTTCAGTCCACTGGGTGCCGGGTTTTGGCTGGATGTAGCAATCGGAAGAGGCGTTGTAGTTGTTGTTGCAGTCGTCAGCAACGAAGACGTAGAGAGCTGTGTGGGTAAGTCTGTACGAGTCGACGATGACGTGCTAGATGAAGAACTCGAAGGATTGGGGTTGCTAGATATATTGAAGTAGTGCGAGGTAACGGACATCGGTTCAGTACCATCACTATTTGGAGTGCTCGAGGTGAGCCATAGAAAAAAGACGCTCGACGCAGATAGGTCGAACTGGTAAACCTGGACCTGCCAGTCGAACTGTGTCACCGCACCATTTTCGGTGCCTTCGTGGATGGAGGTCAATTAGCATCTATATAATGATATGGGAGTAAAACTAGCCAATACGCACTGAAGATGCCTTGGCCCTTGGAAGCCGCACCTTGACCTAGAATCTCCTGCCACAGATTGATGGAATAATTCGAATAGCCTGTGGTAAACTTTATTGTCTGGGTCTCCCCCAGTAGATAAACAGGATTGGTTGAGTAGTCGTGAGTTCCTTCGACTGCCTTTGGGGGGTTGAAGAATTGTCCCGGAGACTGCCCTGCGACAATTGGCACAAATGGTGTTAAGGCGATCCAGATAAGAGAGATCATGCCTAGAAAGGCTATAAATCTGAACATCGGTAACATACTTCAGTTGGTCTGTCTTGTCGGTGCTTTCCTTACTATTCTCATCGAGACCGTTCAACGGCTCTGTAAAAGTGGGAAGAGCTGACTGAGAAGAATGCAATAGGCCGCAAGTTGAGGCAACCATATGGTATGTGCCATTCAGGAGATTCCCGTAATCGTCGCAGACTGTTGGTGAGGTTGCATAAGCGCCACCCCACGGGCTGAGACAGAACCAATGACATGTCATTGGCAAAGCAAAAGATTTCAGGATCATCTCAACAGATCCTTCCTATCTGTAAGCTTCTACCCCCAGAAATAGTCGAACAATTATATTCTCAAAGCTATGGCAAATACAATAGCGATAACGAAGATCTAACAGGATAGTATGTAGTTACTTTAGACTGAGTACAATGCGGCCAGTCGGAGGGTTTAGCGAGACTTGGTTCCCAAAAAAAGAAATACTTTTGTACCTTAAAGCAGGTTATTGGTTCAGCCTGCTTTCCCAAATTAGCACCAGACAGGGGGACATCAACCCTTGTAAACGCCTTTGTGGCATACACACATTGCTAGCCTTGTTCGAGGGAGATAACTGGGTAGCATCTTTCTTTCAAGAGTATTTTATCTTCATTCCTAGTCTTTACAAGCACCATAAGCGTTTACTCATTTCACACTGCCTCAATGTTGCGACGACCTCCAAACCTAAGCTTTCTGATAGCTGGCACCACCATTTCGCTGCTCCTGGTCTGGTGGGCGTACCGGCCGACTTGGGTACGTTTGGGCGCTGGTACTAGCGCACGTAGTAATATACATCACTCTTTAAGGCAAGACATCTATAATAGCACACTAGGCGTAAGTTCTTTGTTATGCTGCTATGTGCCAATACTGCTCCCCGCTACTCGTCCTTACCGACTCATCTTATCATGTATCTCCAGTTTGAGAAGATTTTCGTCGTAAGCCTACCTTCACGAACCGACCGTCGTGATGCTATGAGTCTCGCTGCCGCACTAAGCAACATCGATTTCGAGTTTATTGACGGTGTTGATGGCTCTACCATCCCTAATAATGCCCTACCTCAGACCCCCGCTGAGGGCCGCCCTTCCGACCCGACTGTAGGCGCATGGCGTGGTCATTTAAATGCTATCCAAGAGTAAGGTCTGCTCCAAAGACTTTCAAGAGGCTGCATACAGGGCTAAGATAGCGATCATAGGGTTGTGCGACGGAATTTGACCTCGGCATTGATCCTTGAAGACGATGTAGATTGGGACGTGAGGTTACGCGATCAGCTGCATGACTTTGCATTGTCCTCGCATGGACTAACGCAACCGCTGGCCGGTACGGGCCGCCCTACATATGCCGATATTACCTATCCGACCCCTTCCGATACATCGCCCACACTCCTGCCAGACTTGGGTTTTGATAGTCTTCCGGTGACTATAGCCCCTCAAGGTTCGCCTTATGGGGATGAATGGGATGCACTTTGGCTTGGCCATTGCGGCATGCATTTCCCTTTCTCCGACAGCAAATTGATACCAAAGGGAAGGGTCGTCCAGTCAGATCAGGTTCGTCTTCCCGAATGGATATCTCATATCCCCCGCGGTCCAAGTTCCCGGCAGGGCCTGTGTACAAACCTATTGAAATCCGTATAAGCGGCTCGCGACTCCCATCAAAATAATAATGCCTATATTAACGACTTATTCTACACTAGACTGTCCCACAGCTGCATCACCTCTGGACCGTGTCCGACTCCAATGATCTGAAGGAACAATACCCGAATCACACAAGAGTCGCGCATCGTAAGTGATTGAAACGCACTACTCATAACTTAGTGAAGACTAGTTTGTGGTGGTGTATTTAGCTAACCCTGCCTTGAAGCCCCCTGACAAATAATGCTTACTGATACTGGCCTTACAGACGTCCAAGACGGTATTTGCTCCCTAGGTTACGCCGTCAATCAACGATCGGCTCGGAAGCTTCTCTACGAGGTCGGCTTGAAACGCGTCAACGCCGCATTTGATATCATGTTAAGATGGTTTTGCGAGGGAACTGGGGACCCGAATCGGGGATATCATAACTGTCTAACAACCCAGCCCTCGCTCTTTCAGATTCATCTCGTTGCCGGACCTAAGAATTATAATAGCGATATCTCGGACCATGGAGGGGGTGAACAAGAAGAGAGGACAGAAGTTTTAAGATGGAGTGTAAAAATGAACACGGAGGCGTTATTAGATGGACGGATAGATCTCGTAGACCAGTACCCAGACGTTGATTGACATGTAATAGTAGAGGCAAGATGATGGGTGTCCTCATACACGATCCGCGCCGTCAATGAAATAGAATTTGGATAAATTTGTAACTTATATATATGACCAGAACCAGGAACAGGACTTCGTTATTCATCAGTCTAAATTTGTCTAAGGGCTTATAAATCTTTAGCAACAGGTGGACGAAAACGAGGCTAACAGTAGCTCAGTCACATTATTCGCATAACTCCGAATTACCTAACTAGAATATCCAATGTGGACATTTTGTCATAAAATAGAACTGAAGAACTACACCAATACACTATCAAAAGATTGAGTCTTGTTTGTCAACTCGAGATATGACTGCCTACAGTCATTATATATATACCGCAACACATTGGATCTGCACTTGCTGGCTTTAACTGCGCAGGGGGGGTGTAGCTAGATCGTTACATGACAATTAAGGCTTATGCTGAAAAGATTTGATTACTTCCTCGACTTCCCTCCAAAAGGCAGCAACACGAACCCAGGCGTTCTCACTTAGACATTGCGCTGATATACTTACATTTTAAATATCATGATGTAGACCTGGATTTATAGCTTTGGATTCATGTCAGCTTTGAAATGCCAAGATGCAGGTGCTATGTTGTTGAGGAAACAAGCTCGCCCAGAAAAGCTCTAGGTATCTGTTAGGTATTAGGTGCCACAAACACAGAAAAAGAATAAAATGAGAGCGGAGTAAGTATCATAGAGAGGAGTTATGGCCGTTTTGTTATAACATAGAGCAGCTTGCAAATAGCGCAGAGAAACGGTTGACAATTCACTGCTTTCCTCGAACAAGGAACTCAGTCTATGTCAGGTACTAAGTACACAGGAGGCTAGTATGGTCGTTCAAGTGGGGATACAGTAGACATTTGGCTATATAAGAGTCTGAGGCTCCCCCCCAATTAGTTGAGAGAAACTCAGGAATCAATAACATTGAGTTCTAACCCCCACCTTCGACCTAACTGCGACCTACTGTAGCTTGACTTCACTCTAGATACAACCAATATCCTGACAGTCTAGTTAAAGTGCGAAGTCGCCCAAAGTGTCTCTTCATTACCTATCCTTTCAGATTCAACATCAGTATATCTCGAATATTTAATTGCACTTTGCATGATCCGTACATCTAAAATACCAGATTTTTATCAAGCTACTCTTTCGAATCAATCTTCTGCCGGAGTTAGGCATTGCTAAGAGCAACAAACCCCAGAATATTTGTGAGGTAGGGCGCTGTGAATTTCGCTCTTCAGAAAGTTTGTTGTCATAATACCTAGTTGTTGCAAGCCGGAAAGCACATACTCAATTTTCTTTAGTTCTCACTATGAATATTATTATTATGCGAAAGGAAGCCACTGTCTGGTATAAAATTAGATCGAAATTTATATTGACTAAACTTGGAGGTTTTATTCCAACGTATTACCGCATGTAGTGATGAAGCTGTTTCTTTTGGCATTGTTAACACCTTTCTTCCAATTTTTTAACGTCTCTAAAAGATACTCCAGCAGAGCTTAATTTCCTTGTAAGTAGAGTGCTTGAGTCTCCCTTTAGATAAGCACGGGGAGAACTCCGATGTTGTAAGTAAATTAAGTAAGCTTTTCATGAAACATGTTCGAGTTGGAGATTCTCATTGGCCTAGAACGGAATTAGAAGTATTCCCGCGTGTAGCCAATCAAATAACAGGCATGGTGGATTGCGCCGTCTGATTGATACAGTATCACGGAGTGGAACTTCCGAATTTGGAAGGTTTATGGCAGCACAGCAGCTAGCGGTAGAGACTCGGACTTGAATTCATTAGTCTCCATTAAAACCGACGAATTAACCGCCTTATCTGACCATCTGCACCCTAATACAAGATACCGGCCGCGTAGGCTTCGTCCTGGTTTGGCAGGTGAACAACCATTATGTGTGACCCTGTGCTGGTTGTTTGCGATAAAACCGCTTACTATCAATATGTTTCGCATAGCATGATGGCACGTTATAAGTAGAAGAAACGGCTTACAAGATGTGTTGTGTTTCTTCACCAAGTGCTTGGCTTACTTGGCACCGATTCCCTTTCCGCAGCTCCGCTCCGGCCAGCAACGACTCCTGAGACGTCCAATAACAATTATGGCCTTCACAGTCCTCTCAATAGCCCTTGCGGCTGTGCCGGTTACCAACGCGCTCTCACTTGTCAACCGCGCTACTTGCTCAAGTACGGTTGAGAGTTGCTCTTCAGGCGCCTCTTCTTCTTCTGTCAGTTCATGCTGCGTCAATAAACCTGGTGGTCAGTTCCTTCAGACACAATTCTGGGACACGGACCCTGTCACTGGACCAAGCAATTCTTGGACAATCCACGGCCTATGGCCTGACAATTGTGATGGAACTTATGACGAGAACTGTGATTCGTCTCGTGCGTATACCGACATAACGACCATCCTTCAAAACAATGGCAAATCGTCACTTCTGTCTTATATGCAGAGTTACTGGCAAAGTAATGACGGGACCCCTGAGTCATTCTGGGAGCACGAGTGGTCAACTCACGGGACCTGTGTTAGCACTATTAACCCAAGCTGCTATTCGAGCTATACCAAAGGCCAAGAAGCCGCGGATTACTTCCAGGTCGTCGTGGATCTCTTTAAAACGTTAGATACTTACAGCGCTTTAAGTGCTGCTGGAATTACCCCTTCAAGCTCGAAAACCTACACATCTGCTCAAATCCAAGCCGCGCTCCTAAAAGTAACAGGAAAAGCCGCCATTATCTCCTGCAGCAACAGCGAGTTGTATCAAGTATACTACGGATTCTTCGTCAACGGACCTTTAACAAACGCTGATTTCGTAGCATCAACGGTTGGTAAGACTCCCCAATATTACCCATTTGCGCGAAACCGAGTTAGATCTCGCTTGAAATAGCCCCAGCACTGATGAAGATTGCTGACTTCTATTGATGACTGGTAGTTGGCCAGAGCTCGAACTGTCCCAGCAGCGGCATCAAGTATCTGCCTAAGAGCGGTAGCAGCCCGGCCCCAACTACTACTAAGACATCAACTACAACTACGAAGACTGGTATGTAATATTTGCTCTTCCCCCTACTGGGTATTTTAGGATAGTGAAACTGACATATTGTAGTAAGTTGATAGACGCGTCGTCTGCTTGGACATGAAGAGATGTCACCAAGTTAAGAAAACGTAGAAATTAAGACTTTTGGCTAACGTGTTAAATCATAGGGCACTTCGCCTACAAGTACAGCAACGGGCACATTTTCCGGAAAGGGGTATGTTAATACTAATTTTCCAACAAAAATCACAGGGCCATCAGACCCTGGACATCTGCGTCTCTGATACTAATCTTAATAGATATCTGAATGCGTACTATAACGGAAATCAAGATGGATGCCTTATTGCTGCAGGCACCTGGTATACCACAGGAACGTGCGCTACATACACTGCCACTCCTTCGGGTAAGTATTCCTCCTCTCTCCCCCTGAGCAATACAGACAGTAGACTAACATCACTTTCCCTTAGGCTCCGGCTTCACTCTTACATCCTCCAAAGGCAACTGCGGTGTAGTCAGCGGTACTTTCACCTGCGCCTCGGGAGTTAGTGCGACTGTTTTTAATGTGAGTGCCCCTAACTCCTATAATCGCATTATATTTTCCGAACTCTTACTGACTGATGATATTTCAGGCTGTCTCTGGAAAGCTTGCCTATAATGGAGCATCCACATTCTACTCAAATGTGGTGCCAACAGGGTCTACACAGGCTACTGTCTCTACATCCTCCAATACATATTCAGTGACCTTTCAGTGGCAATCCGCGTAAAGAATAGGTGAGCTAATGGATAGGGAGTCACCCAAACACAAGAGCTAGCTTAACGGGAAAGAACAGAATCTCAGGGGTATCTTGTTCTCATCCCAGAAGAGACAGTCACTTGTTGTAAATAAGCCAGTGCGAGAGGCAGAAAAGAGCTATGCTTCAGTGAACATAAAAGCCGTCTCAATAACTCAAAAAAATATTTCAAGATTATCAACGTGGCACAGCTCATAAAACTTATCAATATTAAGACCGAGTACCGACAGGTCTGTAACTTAATTGTTGACGAGACACTAACAACCGGAACAGACTGAATTCCAACCCCACCCTGGTTCACGCAGAAGCACGCTGTAAACCCTAATTTTCTCTTTCACCTGCCTTTCTCATCTGGAATTTTAGCTGTTAAAGCGACTTGGCCTCTCTTTGGTCGTTGACGCGCGTGTTTAAGGTTTTCTTGGGGAGAATGGCACTTTGGGCTGCTTAGCTTGTCGGGTCGGGAGGTCCTTTTAGTCTTTAACTTGCTTGCAACTACTGCAGCTAAGCTTTAGCCGTCTAACTTGGTTGTAGAACTATCCGTCGATAAGATGTTAAGCTCAAATCTCGCTTATCAGACACCATTAGAATGATGTGAAAGTCCTACGAAGAATATTAGCGACTTCCCAAAGAGACGTTGAGAGGAACCTACCCTCTCCGAGCTGCCCATTGCTTGTGCGGAACTGGCCAAAAGATCTACGTGAGGTTGCACCTTGACAGTCGTACCCAACTCATCTACGTTCGTGATATTGATAAACGGGCTCTCAATATTAAATGGGTGAAAGGGGTGGAGTGTTGGCTCTTGGTAGTAAAGCCACTGGAAGCTGAGTTTGTCGTTGTCAGGGTCCCAGCTGTCCGACGCATCCAAAATGACCGATGTACCCGGAGAGAAAGGCACAATCAATGGGTCCGGGCCACAAGTGCCATTGACAATGGCCACTGGAAGATGGTTATTGGCGCTGTAATTCCCACTTGTGGCCCATTGCATACGGGTAGCGAAGTCGTGCTGATAATGTTGGCGCCACCGCCAAATGGAAGCGAACGAGCTTACAAAGGTATCGCCGTTGATTCCTTGGACCTGGTCTGCTGCATTCGAGTAAAGTAACTGCTTGCCAGATGAATCCACCAGAGTGTATCTCCCACCCCAGCCGCCCCACGAGGGCTCTTCCGGGTAATTGAGGCCATTCTGAATCAGGGGAAAGAAGGAAGGTGTATCTCCCTCCATGATATAAGCAAAATTTGGATAAAATTTCCCCAAATTGCCGATTCGGACATGAGTTTGAAGCCAATCGTTTGTTACAAGAGAGCTATCGGGGCCGCCTTGGTCAAAATGATATTCAGTTTCGCCTGAAATACCAGTCCATGTAGCCGTGCTGTACAAGTTGTAACCGTGAATTGACACGATGTAAAACAGAGAAGGATATCTGGTACGAATCCAGGGACCCGCATCGTCCTGATCCGAAATTGAGTACACGCGCAAACTGCTAATGAAAACCGTCATTTCGTCCACGTTACGCGTTATCGAGACAGAGTTCAACGCCTCCGCTAGGACATTGGCACCGCCCCATATTGTCACCCATAGCGGATCCTTCGGCGCCGCCTCATCAACTGCACGGATAAGGGCTTGTGCTCCTTTGCTTAGCCCAAGTTCTAAGGCAGCCAACCCAAAAACTGGATGGCCCGATGAGACCTTGGAAAGAAGGGCTGCGGCGGAAGGATATCGTCCATCCGCTGGAACGTTGGCATTCAGATTCGCTGTGGTGTTTCCATATGCCGTGATCACTTTATGGATAGTTGCAGCACCGGTGGTATTCTTGAGCCATTGAGACGTTGTTGCCGTGATACCCCTGATATCGATCTCGTTACTGTATGTGAGCAGGCGAACTAAACTCATTTGATCATCGGGCTCGTTGTCTATGTCGGTGAGTACAAACAAGCGGTGCTTGTGGAGGTACTTAGTACTTTCACATCGGCTTAAGGAGGTCGAATTGCCACCATTGCGTACTCCAGGAGCTGGAAGCTTGATACCACGCACCAGCGAAGGAAATATTGCAAGCACAGACAACTTCATTTTGTTAAATTTTTGTGGCCTTGGATCCTAGGTTAGAATTCATACTCTATCTGCTATCCATTTAAAGTAAATTAGACGACAGGCCCCGCATCATATATGCCCCAAATCGTGGATGACGTTTCCCGCTTTCAGCATTTTCCTCAGAATATCCAGTCACTTGGCGGCACACTTATGTAACGTATCTGCCGTAATGGTGCCGATCCGGGATGCTATGGCTCTAAAAGATGGGCGAATACTGCACTATAATATTGCAACTCGTAATGTCGACGACCGGGATTGATAACCGAGCATTCATTTGGTGCCACCAAAGTTATTTTCCTTAGATTTCACATGCTAACGTTAGATATCGTGTTTTTACCGTCAATAATTGCAGATTATCCCCTCATCCTCGGTCCGGGGTCGAGACGTCCGGCTTTGCAGATGTAGAAGCGCCCGAGGTTGTCGTCAGACCTGTACTGTCCAGCTAGCTCTTTTCTCCTCAATTCATTATAGATATTGACGCACAATAGCCAACTGTTATTGTAATCAGCAGCTCCTGTTTCTTACTCTAGATAGTAGAGCATTCTCGGGAGTTCTAGTGCCGAAATCATCAGAAGTGGAGAGGGCAGTTCTGCAAATAAGTGTTGAGGTGTTGGTATGGAAGCCTCTGGCGTCCGGAATTTGAGTTCCCTATATCCCCACAGGGCGGAGACCTTTAAACGAACCTCACCCTTAGTTCTCTACTGCATGCTAGCACTGGAAACGCAACGAAACTTTTTATGTTACTATTTTCCTGGTCATCTTGAAAATGCCGATGTTTCTTTTTGTCTCTTCATCGGCAGAATGACGCGCAAACAATTTAGCCTTTGATCATTTCAGCTGTTATAATAATAGCTGTCTTGAGGCTCCGGTAGCCAAGTTTATTCGTTCTCAGCTAGAGCGCTGTCGAAGCACCTAGGTTAGGTAGGTACCTAATATCCTGTAAGGGCCTCACCCGCAGACAAACCTCACCCCCTACCCATGGGGCAGGCAATATAAGGTACTGCCTAGTGAATACCCAAAATAAGCTTCCAAGCCGATGCTTAAGTGCGAACTGGCACCCCATCTACTGCACTCAGGAATTCACCCCAACCCTGCGTCCCAGACTTTAAAGAAATTCTTACAATACACTCCTCGTCGACTCCTTTAAGAGCCAAAATGACGTCTAAGGAAATCGCCGAAAGGTGCTTACCGAAGGAGGGGCTGGGTAGGGCTATGTAGGTATACCTATCTTACAGCACATATTTCGAGTAGCTAGGCGATATGCAAGAGAGGATTCCCAAAATCAATGCCCCAAGACTTGGTTACGGAGATACCGACTTCAGATATTTCTATCTTTATCGAGGTGAGGCAGAACCCATATATTGATACTTCTTGCTTTGAGAAATCTCTTACGACATATGCCAACCTCCAGGGACTTAGTCAAAATCAATAAATGTCACACAAACTGGCCCTAGGTAGGGGAATGCAACTACCCGTATACCAGGGTTTGTTGGCGATATTATGTAATCCATCTTCAGAGCCGGGTTTTACATATTCAGCTACCCGTACCTATTCTGAGATATCATGTTTGCTATTATCGTAGGCGTAGGCAAACACGATATTATCAACATGGACTTAAATTATTTGGACTAGCAAGAGCAAAACTATTTGTATATATAACCTAAACTTACCGCTTGCGCTCGAGAGAGGAACTTGGACCTCTAGGCCTCCGTGACGCTTAAGAAGATCATTGCAATATTGAATACCCTTCCAAGCCCTAGTACTCTAGCCTTTGTGATAATAAACGATCCAGTTAGGTCTGCGACATAAACACAATGGAAATCTCTATACTATCAGATTGATAAGGCACTAGGAACAGCATACCTAGGTACATTGATAAATATTCATTATTTCAATGGAATGGCCATGTTAGGTAGATATTGAATGAATCGGAGCTAACACTCGATTATTCGAGATGGAAGTGAAAGGAAAGAGCCAAACGTTATGGCTATAGACGTCAAGACTGTTGGTTACTGCAGTGAGATATTACAACTGTTACCTAGATGAGTAGGCTCTTTGCACATCATTATCTTGTGATTGGTTCCTACCTTGATAGCAACCTAAGTAGGTAAATGCCTGCTTAGGCACCAAATTGTGTCAGGTACTTTTGGGTAGCTACAGGATGGCGGAGGTCTCCCGTGGAGTCATAGGCGGGTTCTTGCATGAGTGTGTTTCTATGTTGCTGGTCAGGACACTGGTAGTTAATGAGAAGCCCAGGCAGTTGTGCTGGAGGCATACACACTGTAGAGTGTTTACCTGCCAAGCTGAGGTGCTCGGTCTCTTGCTTTGATACCTATTTAACTCTCAACATCATCCAATCTTTCGTGCTTGATTCATTCATCAACATCCTCAGACCTTTCTTCGTTTCTCGCTCCCGACATCACCACAATGCCTTGTGCCTGGTACATTGCCCGTCTCCTTCCCCTGGTTTCATCCAACGATGATGATAAGGGAGGTCCCAGCAAACGGTCTGTTAGCCAACTCGTTTGTGGCCCACACGGTCTTGTCATCTGCGAAAAATGCCGTACCGATTATAGATCTATGGATGATGTTCTGAGCAATGATGAAGGCGAGAACGAAGGCAAGAGTTTGAGTTATGTGATAGGACCCAACCACGGTCCCACCACATTCCACGACGAATGTAGAAGAGGCACTGGCCGTGTATTTCCTACTGTGTTCACGCCCCCTTCAACTCTGCTCAAACCAACTGATCTCTTCCCCGGAATGGCGACCTATGCACGTATCACTAGGTAAGACGATAGAGTATTACGCAAGGAGATTGATCACGATCCGTGCATCGTCTCGTACAACTACAACGACTAATGCTTATTTACACAGATATATTTACCACCGGGATCCCAATGCAGTTCTCATCTTCACTGATGGCGCGTGCCTCAACAATGGGCAACTGAATCCGAAAGCTGGCTGGGCCATCGTCCACGGTCCCGGCTTCGGAAGACAGCCAGCCATAGTCTCTGAACGCTTGGAGAACGTAGGCCCGTTTGGCGACCCCAGCGTTCAAACCAGCAATAGAGCAGAACTACGCGCCGTGATTGCTGCCTTCCGTTTTCGAGTCTGGAGTGGTGAGGGCTTCAAGAAGATTGTAATCGCCACCGATTCAGAATACGTGACTCTGGGCGCCACTACTTGGGCTAAGAACTGGATCAGCAACAACTGGAAGAAAAATGGCACTGGCGAGGTGAAGAACAAGGATATGTGGGAGATGCTACTGGGCGAGGTAGAGAAATGGCACGAAAGAGGAGTTTCTATTCAATTCTGGCGAATCCCCAGAGCTTGGAACACAGTGGCAGATGCGGCTGCGAAGAAAGCTGCCGAGCGAGTCGAGACGGAGAATGAATGGATGGATGTCTCGGGACTTCCCTTTTGATGAAGATGAAGCTTCGCACGAGTTTCACTTCATCCCATTCGCTGGGATAGTTACCATATAGGCTGCAGAATAGCCTAGGAATGTGTGAAAATGTATGATTTGTTGATCTCCTTTGCTTGCCGTCGATTAGTCTAGATGTCATACAGAGGTGGAATGCAATATGGTGTGAGTACTGATATATTGAAGTCCCCACTTAATAGAATACCCCGATAAACTCATCACTTAAACGCGGTCCTCGCATCCCTGATGTCGACTTGACGCGTCGTAATATGTGTTCCCTGTCAAAAGCCTAGTTCTTCGCAGCGTTAAAGACCAGAATGCCTCCGCCACTATATACAGTTGAAGCTGAAGCTTCGGAACAGAAAAGAGCAACAGTTAATCTATTACCCTGCCGAATCCATCATGATGGAGATGTGAATCCATCCGACCAATTTTGGAATCCTATCAAATCCGAAGGTGAGCAAGATGATTCATAAATGCTTAGATGGAGGCCTAATTGAGTCCACGTGGGTTAGGTCACCCACATACAGCCTATCTGAGAGGTAGAAAACTTCACGGTACAGCTGTGAAACTGCCGGAGGGGTATTATGGTGTTGTTGTCGAGAAGACAGACGCAAAGCCAGAGGCAGGGACGAGACCAGAATTTGCCGACGAGGACGTCGAGGTGATAGAAAACCCAGAAGATCAACTTGAAGTGGGTGCGATGAAGGGCAAAGCTGCGTTTGACGAGTTGATGATCTGGGGTCACGAGTCGACGAGCGATTCTAGCATGGATCCTTACGTACGAGGAATGGAGGAATGGATCGCATTTGCGGAAGAGGTTCGGCGGCAACCTATTTTATGAATATGAACT
Organism: Xylaria flabelliformis; assembly: GCA_007182795.1. Classification (NCBI taxonomy): domain Eukaryota; kingdom Fungi; phylum Ascomycota; class Sordariomycetes; order Xylariales; family Xylariaceae; genus Xylaria; species Xylaria flabelliformis. Next base: position 188,664 of record VFLP01000059.1, on the reverse strand, counting down.
CATATGCTAACAGTGACCTAGATACACTCGACAAATCCGGACTTGGGGCCTACAAAATAGAGCACTGGGGTCGCTCAAGTGATACTATCAGCATTGGGCCGGATTATTAAGGTGTCAGGAGCGCAGGCGTTACACAATAAGAGGCCAAACTCAGGTGCGCAATCGGAAATGTCACAGGCTGTTACATCGCTTTGATGATTTATAGAGATCAAATTGTTTTTCTGCTGAGATTTCTTTCACAGTATCGTTGTACGGTGCTAAAACAGTACGCACTGTATTCTTCTTTTCGCGCTGTATACTAATTTGCCCCTCCATTCCCTGCAAATTAATTACCTACCCATCTCTTAAGCTATCATCAATCCCAACATAGCATTGCCAAATTCCATCAATACGACTGCATCGCCATCGAAGTTCATCATGAGCCCCGGTGTCCCGAATGGAGAGGCAGCTGTCGGGCCAGAGGGGCCGCGACAGAAGAGTAAAGCGACAATCGATACGCTGGGAGTTGGCTGCATCGCCATGGTAGAGAAGAACGGACAAGCCCGGCGCGCCGAAATCCTGAGTATTAAGGACACTAAGAGTGGCCGACAATTCTACTGCAATTTCGATAACTTCAACAAGCGCCTCGATGAATGGGTCCCCGCCAAGCGAATAGATTTCGACCATGAGGTCGAATGGCCCAACCCCGACAAGGACAAGCAGAAAGATAGCAAGAGCAAGAACACGACCGTCTCGAAGAAGAAGGCCCCGAGCAAGGCGCAGAAACGGCCAGCGAAAAGAGAGCAGTCTGTCACGTCCGAGGCTGTTACGCCTCGTCCGTGGCCCGAGGTCTCCGACACACAACCCCCATCCAAAGCGCCTTCGACCCCGAGAGATCTCGAACAGAAGTCTACAGGGACGCCTGCTGCCGGCGGCGATGAGATGGATATCGATGATGATGACCAGGTGCCCGAAGTGAAAAAAGAAGTAGAGTTCAGTAGGGAGGCAGAGATCGAGAAACTGCGGACCGGCGGCTCCATGACACAGAACCCGACCGAACTCGCTCGAATACGAAATATATCAAAAGTACAGTTCGGCCAGTACGATCTGTTTCCGTGGTACTTTTCCCCGTATCCGGAATCTTTTACCCAGGAGGACGTCATTTTCATATGTGAGTTCTGTCTGAGCTATTACGGAGACACAAAATCTTTCACGAGACATCGTCAAAAATGTACCTTGCAGCATCCCCCGGGAAACGAGATTTACCGGGATGATTACGTCTCATTTTTCGAGATTGATGGCCGCCGGCAGCGTACATGGTGTAGAAACCTATGTCTGCTCTCCAAGATGTTTCTTGACCATAAAACACTCTACTATGACGTAGATCCCTTTTTATTCTACGTGATGACGCAAAAGAGCGAGAAAGGTCACCATCTTGTCGGGTACTTCTCCAAGGAGAAGGAGAGCGCGGACGGATACAACGTCGCTTGTATCCTGACCCTCCCCCAGTATCAGAGAAAGGGCTTTGGTCGATTGCTTATCCAGTTCTCCTACGAGCTCTCCAAGGTTGAGGGAAAACTCGGGTCTCCTGAGAAGCCTCTCTCCGATCTGGGACTTCTTAGCTACCGGCAGTACTGGTCAGAGAACATCATAGACCTTCTGCTCGAGCTAAATGACCGCGATGAGAAGTCGAGTATCGAGAGCATCTCGAGCGCGCTCGCGATGACTACGCAAGACGTCGAGCATACCTTACAAGCACTCAAGATGCAGGTGTACCACAAGGGGGAGCACAAGCTCGTCATACCTGAATCCATGATCCAGCAGCGTGAGAAGGCCAAGTCGAAGAAGAAGCGGTACCTCCTGCCGGAGAACCTACAATGGAAACCTCCCGTCTTCACGGCGTCGACGCGGACATGGGGTTGGTAATCAACTACCTGTACTATCTCGGAATTCGGTGGGTTTCTAGATCACCACCCTCATTGTATCATAAAACAAGCGAGCGACTATCGTGCTTTATATTAGATACCCAAGACATGTCAATAAATCAAATAATGCTGTTAAATAAGAACCTCTCACGGCACCGTAGATTAACCTTTTGAGATCAGTCGTGAATGTACGTACCCATTATTTCGCTTGATCCACGTCTCCCGGTCCCCTGGACTTCGTCAGCCAACTTTCCGGTCCCTCGTCTAGCATCTTCCGTATCACGCGCCCCAACCTCACCACACCGTCTACTAGATCCTCCTCGTCCTCCCACGCAAAACACAGCCTAATCGCGTTCTCGAAACGTATGGCAGCCTCATCACCGTGCACCGCAAACAACTCCCCGTTGCCGATCATTAGACCCTCGTCAGCGCGGCAGCGATTTGCAATGGCTTGTGCCGTGGGCCATGGTCTGCTTTTCTTGTCCGCATCTGTAGTTTTTCCGCCTGGTAACGTTATCCACACGAAGTAACCCCCATACACATCCTCATACCCGAGTAAACTCCCCTCGTGCATACACACACCGAGAGGTACGAGTTCGGTCCTAATCGCGTGCGTTAAGAGCGCGTGACGTCGGGCATATGCTGGGACAAGGGTGTGTCGAATAAGGGTGTCGAGTTGGCACTCTTCCACCCCATCATCCTGTGGCAGCAGCTCGCAAACAATCGTCGCAGCCAACTGACTCGCCGCGCCCCCGGAACGCGTCGACCCTGTCTGCGAGTTACCGAATGCGAAGTCAGCAGTCGAATACGTCCATCCCGTCCGCATGCCCGGCGCCACGAGCTTCGTGAACGATCCGTTCGATACCGCGTGCCCGAAGTGCTTTCCCGGCGGATCGTGCGATGAGCGTCCTTTCGCTATGTCGATGTCTGTCACGCGCGGGAGCAGGGCTTTGTGGAGGTTGTAGTCTCGTTTAGGTGGCTGCGAAGACGAAGAGGTGGAGGGCAAAGACTCGATACGCCATTGTAGCATATCGTACACGTCGTCGCAGACGACCAGGGCATCGTGTCGCCTCGCGAGATCGACGAGTCCCTCCCGTCGCGCGAGAGTCATCGTGCGGCCGCTTGGGTTCGAGAACGCGGGCACGCAGTAGATGACGTGGCGGTAGATCTTCCTGTGCGGGCTGGGGTCTTTGTAACTTCTCGGACCAGCATCATCATCACCGTCCCGACTGCGTCGTTGTGTATCCTCTAAAGCGCGCATCTCCCGCTCCAGAACCGCGATGTCGACCCCCTCCTCATCCTCAGGCACAGCTCGCATGCGTCCCGCGAACCCAGCGTCAGCAAAGATCGGGCACGCGAGGAAGTAGCATGGCGCGACGACCCAGATAGCTAACGTGCGTGCCGGGTCTGTATATGACTGAAGCAAACATGCCAAGCTCTGCGAGGCGCCGCCTGTGATGGTTATACGACTCACGTTTCGGCTCTCATCCCGTTCCTTCTTCTTCTTCTTCTCCGTATCCAAATCCCGCTTCTTCTGCTGTGATGATTCGCCTTCTTCGCCGCGTACTACCAGCCCAGAAGAAGAAGTATCAATAGACACAGCAGGAATAACATTCTCGTAAAACCGACCCAACCAACGCGCCAAAGCTTCTCGGAGTGGCTGATACCCCGGATCCGGACCGTATTCCAGCCCCGGCGCCCAGATTTTCGGGTCCGTGAGTGCCGTCTGGGAAGCCGCCCGCAGCGCTTCAGCCGGCAGCAGAGAGGTTGACGGCCATCCGCGTAGAAAGTTTATGCCTTTCTTCTGGTCAGATTTATCTTTGGTCGCACTGGTATTCGCGGAGGGTCCTTGGCCATTTCCCCCCCTCTCATTTGTAACCGGTGGTGACTGTCCGCCCCCCATCCTCGCTGCGCCGCCGATTAGGCGACCCTGAGTGGGAACGTGATTACTGGCAAATGTGAGTTGGCGGGGTCTGCTGGATGCGACGTAACCTATGGCCTTTTGCCTGCTCTTACCTCCACGTAAGATGTATTGCCTTAACATTAATGTAGTTGTATTAATGCGATGAGCTCGTCTTGCTTGCTACTAGGTAGTACCTCACTTATGTGGGGTCCTCAAAATCAAGGTCACCAGGGCATTCTTGATTTACGTACCTACCTCCCGGATAACATGCCCAGCATTGGATCTTAAAATGATGTATAGTAAAGGCTTTAGATATACTGCTGTTGTTTGTGATATTAGTCTCTAATTTTAAAACGAGAAAATCTCATCTGCTTGATTAATTGGTATAATACTGGTAGCTAGCTTGACATCACTACGTCATTGGTTTCATTTTATTTAAAGAATTTCTTTGCTATGCGCTCATTCAAATACTTGAGATATCATACGGTGTTGAGTCAGTGAATATCAAATGCGGTTTACGCTTTGCAAGATCGAGAATAGTTGAAGCGAAGACTCCGTTGGCCCCTGTGAAAACTGTCAGCAAAAGATCAAATCCAGCAATTTTGCGTGAACTGCAAATTTCGTAGCTTACATGCAAACCAGCTTCCTGTGTTTTGTGTTAGCTCTGAACTGAAACCATAGACGGGTCTACTAACTTGTATAGGAACTTAATATGTTCACGTCAACACTTTCGTGAATTAAGCCGAGCTTGCTGGAACGTAGAACAAGATCAATACACTCCTTTATCTCTTCATCGTCATCAGACGTCCGGGCTTGGACGAGTAGGCTCATGGGCCATGCGTTCATGAGACCGATGTGAGGACCTATGACGGCCTTATTAGTAGAGAATATTAATTACGTGTATCTGATTGACTCACCCCCTATGCCATGGAAATCCCTGCCTGTGAGATAGTAGGGATTTGAAGACTTGGAAAGTAGCATCCGTCTTGTGTTCTGGTAGGTCTCATCGCTGGCGTCCACAAAGCCCATCAATGGCAGCGCTAGAAGAGACGGGTAGTTTGCATCATCCATAAGAATAGATGATCCATAACCGTCCACTTCGTAAGCAAAGACTTTCCCGAACTGGCGGTGTTCGACAACACCATGCTCCCAGATGCCCTTTGTGATCTTCTGACTCCAGTCATCTACTGTCTGCGCTAGTTCGCTCTTTCCAACATCTTTCAGGATCTGTGCTGTTCGTTTCAATTCCATGGCCATCTGTGCATTGGCGGGTATGAAGAAACCCAGGATCGTGGCATCATCGCTTGGCCTGAACGCAGAGCGTACTAAGCCAGTACCGCTATTGAGAGGGTTACCCACACCGTTCAGGTTCAATGTCTCCGTTCCTGTATTAGTATTCCGGCTGAAGGTATATTCATTCCTGCGGAAACGTCCTGTTTCCGGGTTAAAGGTTGATTTTGACTGTTCCTCCAGCACATTCAATAGTGTCTGCAATGCTTGATACCACCGTGTAGTGAGAAATTCTTTGGAACCACTGTGTTCATTGAAGTCGTTGCCCAAAGCAAGAAAGTGGGCGAGAGAGTCTAGCTCGTACTTGCATTCAAAAACAAAGGTTGGTTCGTATGCAGGGTGTACGACATCATCCTGGCCGTTACTGGTGATTGGTAAGTTGCTGATGGGCGGAGGTTGAAAGGCGTTGCAATAGGGCGACTCGATGACGAACTCGGATTGGGTGTTGATAGCGCCGAGGATTAACTGGTAAATTTTGGGGTCCTTTTTGGCGAGGGCCTGGTAAGGGGACAATTGGTTTGTCGAGTCTCGAAGCCATTCGGCGATGATGTCTCCTGTGAGGGCGCATTAGCTAGGTAATGTCACAATGGTTCCTAGACGGGATTACCAGTGATAATGAATGAATGGGGGCCTTCCCACTGTCCTTCATCACCTAGTCCGGTATCGGCTTTATTTTGCTTGGTATCCGTTAATCCAGCCGTATGGAATTTAACGGTTGTGTCTGTTGTAGACTACATGGGCGAAGTTAGTATGGTTAGGTTATAGCCGCATTGAATACCAACTGGGGCGGATTTCGAAAGACACATGCTGGACGTAGACTGACTGGAAAAGTATTTTCAAACAATCTCGCAAGGTCTGGATCTTTCATGCGTGAAATCACATCTTCAATCACCTTCTCGATGACATCTGAGTGAAAGGTGCGACACTTCGGGTGTGGTCTCTGATACGGTAGCTCGAGAGGGCCTTCGCTTACTGGGCGACTGTTACGTCGTGAGCAGGTCAATTGGAATGTCGCTGCGGGACGGACACGACTCACTGGGGATATGCTGAGTACTGCGTGTAGTCTGGGCAGGCCTCTTGATAGTTGATGGTGTCGTCATTCGCCGCGATTGGCTCCTGTCCATAGCGAGCTGGGTTCGCCGCATAGGTGTGCGATAGGAATGAGGCGGCTAGCAGCAGCAGCGTGCGAATCAAGGCTTTTGCCATCTTCGTATGTGCGCTTGAGAGACAACCAACCCTCAGAATGGGCAGCGAGAATGAGATGCGGTGAAGTGATGGTGGTGTCGGCGTGGGAGCGCACAAGTCCAGCTGCACCTACTCGCTATCACTCGACACGTGCCTTTCCCGGCAAGCCCATTCGGACGAAAATTGAATTTGGTAGGACCACGAGGCGATATTTGGTTCAAAGACTTGTAGAGGCATGGTCAAAATATTCGTCAATTCAACGAGTAGCCGCCGTCAATAGGTACGGTACGTAAGGGTAGCGGGGCATTGCAGGTGCTTGTACCAGGACACCCCGGAAAATGAATGTCCAGTGGAACCAAGACCCTGAAGATGACGTCGCAGGGCTGACGTGACCCCTGACATAGCGCATTTTACTATCATTCTTATCTACAACTCCCCGTCAAAACGATGCAGTCTCAAATGTCCACGGCAGGAAACATCACGGTTTTTGATCGCTTATCTTTTTCAACCAGCCATTGAGCCACCATGATGGCTCTTACTGAGTCAGTAAACACCTCATCCTGTATTTCTATAAAAGCCATATACCCTTGAAGTTCTCCCCAAACTTTGCGATCATGATTTCGCTCACAATTCGCCGCCTCACGGGGTCGCGTGCCTGGAACCCTCCTCCCTTGGCGCGCACCATGGCTACGGCGCGACGGCAAGCTCTCGAGACTATTCCTTCGACCCCTATCAAAGTACTGAGAACTGTGGACGCCGTGCGAAAATGGCGGAAGCCACAGGTTCTGGATCACCGAATTGTTAGTCTCGTACCCACCATGGGTGCCCTCCATGAGGGTCACCTATCCTTGATTCGCGCCGCGGCTCGCGAGTCGCATCATGTTGTCGTCAGCATATACGTGAACCCGGCGCAATTTGGTATCAAAGAAGATCTTGCGTCGTACCCGGTAACATGGGATAACGACTGCAAGATCCTAGCAGAGCTTGACCGAGAGCTAGCAGACGATGGTGGAAACCTGGGGCGCATCAGCGCTGTCTTTGCGCCTACTACCAGCGAGATGTATCCTTCTGGGTTCCCTGGTCAGGAGGTGGACTCAAAGGGCAGCTTCGTCATCATGACCCCCGTCAGCGAGCTGCTTGAGGGGCGTACGCGCCCGACCTTCTTCCGTGGTGTCGCGACCGTATGCATGAAACTATTCAACATCGTACAGCCTGAGAAGGTGTACTTTGGTCAGAAGGATGTGCAGCAGACAGTTGTTATCCGCAATATGGTTAGAGACTTTATGCTCCCGATAGACGTTGTCATCGGCCAAACGAGCAGAGAACCGGATGGTCTTGCTTTGAGCTCACGGAACGTCTACCTCGGTGAGCGGCGTCGCAAGGTAGCTACAGTGTTGAGCCGCGCCCTCAAAGCTGCCGAGGAGCAGTATCTGAACGGCGTCTTTGACCGAGAGTCTATACTCAAAGCTGCCAACTCTGTGGTTGTGAACACGTTGAATGAACAGTTGGCTCTCGTTCCTGAGCAGCGGGTCAAGTACGAAGTCGACTACATATCTCTTGCCGATCCTTCAACCATGGAGGAGGTGGTGAGCGAGGTCAATCCCGCAGTTGGCGGCATACTGAGCGGTGCGGTCAAGATGCTTTCTGTGGAGTCTCCACAGCCAGGAGAGGACTTAGGCCACAGTGACGGCCCTCCTGTCAGACTAATAGATAACATTGTCTTGAAACCTTCTACTTAGCAGCGGCCATCTCCGAATATATACATGCATATATAGATTAGAGATATATAATCTGCGTCTTGTACGTAGTTGATACCTGCCACGAACACGAACGAACGACTCCAGCTGTCTCGTCGAGATCAAAGAAACGAAGTCCTCTACCTGGGGTGCTCGCTAGTAGCTCGGCCTCCCCTGGCATTTCTACAATATTTTTATCCGGTAGCTAAATATGCGTCTCACCACGTGCAGGATATTTACATGAAGTTCGGCCGTAACCCCCTAGTATACGAATAAATGCAATCACAATGCCCGTGAGCTAGTCTGTGTGACACACGGCCAGATTCAACAGCCAGACTAAATAAAATATGACCAGATAAGGAACTAAAGACAAGTTATAGTTAGTCCCATAAATATGTAACTGTATCATTTGTCAACATATTATGGATTAGACTAGATGGAAGTCCGTCTGGATTTGGATGAACGATCGCTCAGTGCCTGCATCTGATTCGTCAACGTCTTCATCATCCCAGGCCTCCGAGAAACCATTGGTCTTCCCAACTAGTTGAAATTTAGCTTCCCCTTTGGCATCGATTGGCCTCAAAGCATAGTGGAAATGATGTATTTCATCGTCGCCTTCATCATCATTTTCCTCTTCCTGCATCTTGCTGATGCCAGTGGTCCACACCCAGTCTTTGTTCTTCAACCCGTGTGGCATGTCATTCAGTAGATACTTTCGCCGGAGTATGCCCTTAGTACACGTGCATTGCTTTTCATCATGACTTCGTATATCATGGAATAGCCGAGTAAACTCTTCACTGCTTAGTTCAACCTCAGCTGCGGGGGCTTTTCGAGGTCTCATTCCACAGCAAAAGCGGAACAGATCGAGGCCATCGGAGGTCTTTGGCCGCAATAAGGAGCCGGTGGCACATTCTGGAAGGATCTCCAAGAAAACAAACCGACTTCCATCCTCCAGTACGAATCTCCCAAAGGCCATCCCTCCAATGGCGATCTCTCTACTTGTCCTGTCCAGTTTACTACCAAGCTCGTTCCTTTTCCGACAGGCTTCTTTATCACCAACGACGCGACTCAGACTTCTCGATAAGTTCTGATAATCGAAGATACCGGAGTGATACTCGCGCCAATCAGTTACCCACGATGGTAGATTACCACTTCTCTTACTTGCGAGCCCAGCGCCCGCAAGGACATTCATTTCGTTATCAACCTTGATGCATATGCGGCAAGCCCATGCAAAAGTGTCCTCAAATGACAGAGAATAATCTGGCTTCATAAATCCGTAAAGATCCTTGGAAAGCAGAGACATGATTGAATAGATCTTATCTCTTGGGTCTGTGGCTTGCCTCTGCTGTGTTGTCGCTAAGACACGATAGAGCGTCTTGAAATTGGAATCGTGCACATCGTAGAAAGTCGGAATGCGCACCATCCGACCACCGCAGATGTCCATGAAAGTATGCAAGCAGTTGATTCGGTAGATGGTCTCAAGGAAAAGCCCGAAATTAGCTGTATCGTTGCCACAGCATATTATAGCATCTGTAGCAAGTTTGATCTCCTGTAATGTCCATGCCCGCACAAACCATGGCCGGTTGGCGATGTCGTCTCCGCAGTTTGATAGATAGTTCAAAAACTCCCGCTTGCCATCGTTTGAATCCTCTTCCATGCGATCTTTCTTAGTAACATCCCACGAAGCCAAGGAAAGATCTTTCTTAGCTTCTATCAGTCGCGCAGCTTTGAATAAGTCCTTGCTCAAGGGAGTGTGTCCGCCAACCCAGACTATGACTTCCTTTGCTGTACTGTAGATGTCGCCCATCATGCCCACCTGATGATTTCGTTCCGGGATGTTTTCTTGATTGATGCAGATAGCATCCACCCATAGTCTCTTTTCAGGCCATTTTGTCCAAATGTCCTGCAGCGCACTCCAAAGATTTGCCGTGATCTTCACCGGGTGGCCGTTACAAACTAAAAGATGCTCTCTTACATTTGGGTCACCCCAAACGTACGACAGCGCATCGTAGGATTCTAGATCAGTCAATTCTGTTACTAACAACTGGCAGTGCATAGCGCCACTCCATTCGTTATTGACCCCATCTCTTGGCCGTGTCCTGCGGTCTTTATTACTGCTCAGCGTTCGTGGTTCAAAGCTCAGCACCCGTATGCTGCGAGGCGAAGGGAGCTCTGCATACATTGTTTTTGAAATGGAGAAGATACGGACAAATCTGTTACCTATGGCTCAAAGAATAGAATCACTGCAAGAATAGAAGACCAGAGATGATTTTCTACTTGATAAAGTTAATTAATAAAAATTCATTATTGTTGATACTCCATTTGGGTACTAATCCAAAATGGCCTAACTGGAACTTATGGCCAATACATAGAATGAGGATCTGTGATAGGCAGCCCAATAGTGCGTTTTGATTGGTAACAAACCCAGCCCTAGCCTGTCATAATCCCCGTCCAGAACCCCTCCTCGGGATCTAGCGATCAGCGTGGGCCGGAGCCACCGACATCATGTTAATAATCATATGAGCGGCAGATCGCAGACTCAGCTACTGTAATAAGGACTAGGTTAGTAATCTCTTAGAAGGGTACGAAGGTCGGGGCCAGAAGTCTACGATATGCTTCGCAAAGTCTACACCCCAACTAACTTTTAAGAGCGGCAGTCAACCAATTGCTAGGCGGCTGACGACTCGACTTCGACGCTATACAGCTATGAATGGCTCCCGATACGGCCCGCTAAGCAGTGTTGAGCGTGTAAGTTGTTTTTTTCTACTATAGCTTGCTCGGGAGCGGCCCCCGGAGAAAAAGGTTAAGGCTTGCCTAAATACGTTTCCTAAGATCGAATTCTTTTATTAGTAAAATTGTTGAGGAAATACAGTAAATACTTTAATTCCTAACACTTTGAGTAGAAAGTTAAGTACCAATAGAATACGCTAGTGTGGCGACCAAGCCGTATGTCAGAATTCTATTTCACCACAGACTATTCGGACTATTTATCGCCAAGCCCCACAACCCTCTCTTTCATCCCTGGCGACGATCTAGGTCTAAGTAAACGAGAACTTCGCTCTCGCTTGCTTGGCTCTGCCTAGCCACGTCCATATTGCTATTATCGTGATCAGGAGAACACGGGTAGCGAAATATGAGATTTCGCTCCCTGTAGGATATTTATATAATATTAGTGGCATACTTCGCATAGATGCAATCCTAGGTCATACACTATGTAGACCTAGATCGCCGCCAGGGCTGAACGAGAGGACCAGGGTTGTGTGGAACTCCTTGTCGCCATAGTAGATTAATATTGTAATTCGAATATCCATCTAAGCCTTAGACTTCTAGCCCTTTTTACATCATACGGTGTTCTTTCATTGTTGAAAATGAGGCAACGGCATCCTTTAATCGATGAACATTGCGTCTGGATAACTAGTTGAGAAAAAGATCTGGGCGTTAAAGGAACAGCGAATCAAGTAGTACATATAGACAGGGGTGTATATGTATCAACAACTTCTGTTTCACAAGTTACTGATAGTTACTTAACTTTAATAAAAAACTCTAATATGATTCAATTACGCCTACACGCTTCGCTAGGGGCGTCAAAAGGGTTAGCCCCAGGTAGGGGAATGCAACTACCCATATGCCAGGGTCTGGTTGGCGATATCATGTGATCAATCTGCAGAGCGTTATTTCGTACATTCGGCTACCAGTGCCTATTCTTGGATATCATGTTAGCTATTTTCGTCGGCTTAAGCAAACACGATAATAGCAATATGGACCAGAATTATCAGGAATAATTTAGAATGATCCGGGCTCGCTAGAGCGAAGTTATTTGTATATAAAAACCTAGGTTCGACGCTTGGGCTCTCGAGAAAAGCTTGGACCTCTAAGCCTCCTTGACGCCCAAGAAGATATTACAATATTGAATACCCTTTCAAGCCCTTGTACTCTAGTCCTTGTGACAAGGGCTGGCATCGACCTGTTCTACAGATAGCTATCAGATATGTCTTCACGAAGTAACTTTTGTGATGTGATAGTCACACTCAATGGTAAACTTCGTGGTGTGTCTGAACAACAATATCCACTGATATTTCAGACCTTCTCAAGGATACCTGCTTGCCATGATTTCAAGCAATGATAATGTCAAACTTAGTGCACCCCCTGTATCTGTTGAGACATAACATGCACCCATTAGGGGGTAGAACTAATACTCGCCTTTTCAGCTGCCCACCCACAGCTACTGCAGCAAGTCTCGCTTCCCAATTGCCTGCCGCTCTGAAGATACCAGCTCCTTTGCGAGGGAAATCGAAGACTTCTTCCCAGCAATCTAAGGAAGTGAGAATATCTTTAAACCCTTTTTGATCCTGTACCCTTCCTGAGGTCGCCATATTACAACCATCTAACCCAAGGTCATAGTCACAGCGGCCAACAGCCGACTGATAAATATGGTTGCATTTCCGAAACCAACCTTGTTGTAAAGCATTCATGGCAGTCATTATGTCAATATCGCCGTAATGCGTGCCGCCATCATTCAGAGATATAACCGACTCGAGGATAATGGCCTGCTTATCACGTAAACCCTTACTTCCAACATCGAGAGGCAATTCATAGTCGGTAAAGGACAAATGCAAAGAGGTGCCCGTAAACGCATTCAGGAATTGGCCATCGAAAGCATGATGATTGATCAGGCGCCACGATCCTGGGTCCGCTTCTTTCAAGATTGGCTCGGCTGTAGGAACCATAAACACGAGTTCTGACCGCCCTACGCTGCCCAGTACCCTTTTAACGAGCTTGCTGGATTCTGCAGGTAGAAGCGGGTCTCGTAACAGAGCAGACGCAACGAAGATGGAGTCTCCACTGGAGAGAGCTATGACATTTTCGAGCGATGAAGGATCAATGTCAAACTCTCCTGTTTCCATCATGGCTATACAAACAAACGCAGAAGTCAGATTTTTTAGGCCGCCATTTCCCCATTCAACCCATTTGGCTAGGTGTAGCTGAGATTGTAAGACTCCGAGGTTGATTCTGGCCCCATCCAATGTTTCATATAGTTGATCGATTTGAGACAAGGCCAACAAGGCTGTTTCACAACTGGACCCGGGGGTGCTCCATTTCTGAAGAATGGAGATAAGTGCGCCAGAGCCGGGTGTAGATGACTGTATGACGCCCTCTATCTGCTCAATGGTAATGTACTTATTGTGTTGAGGATCTCTAGCATGAAGATTACTATCATTTTCGGCCCGAAAGAGTCCACTAGTTAGGGAGTTACCCAATACTAGCTCGTAAGATATTGGAATTTCTCCAGGCTTTTTAAGGGTGAATTTATGGCCATCATCACGGACATGTTGTTGCGTGATAAACGACCAATCCTCATGACACTTGGCCATCACCCTCCTAACCTCGTCGTTATAGCATGATGAACAGGTTGCATTACATGCATAACTTGAGATTCTATGGCCTGGAAACGTTGTACAAGCGTCACAGTTGCCGCAGTCAGACTCTTTGCTGTCGCAGTTAGATTCCGTAGTATCGTAGTCAAGTTTAACATCTTCGCAGTCAGACTCTTTGTCGTTGCAGTTAGATTCCGCAGTATCGCAGTTCATATCAATATCTTCCCATGATCCAAACGGCCCAGAGTCCATATCGTCTTCCTCTTCTTCCTCTTCCCCCCCACATTGTCTCCTGATTTCGAGCGAAGATGACTTGATGTTTTGGTCTGAAAGAGTAGCAGGATGATACTGAACCCGGGGTTTTCTATTTTTGAGCTTCTGATATTTAATAGTTTCGCCTATTACCCAACGATGGTGATTCTGGCTGGAGCGGCTGACGCTATCAAAGGTGCTTTTCTCCACCCTTTGCCTTGACGGGATCGCTGAGCAATACTCAAACTTACTGATAAGGTCTTGGCTTATGCGGAAGTATCGTATAATCAAGTTTTCTTGATTCTTGTCAAGGCTGCTGGCTACCTGACGAAGAAACGAAATAGCAGATTCTTCATCATGAAATAGCGTAGATAGATTATCGAAGAGTTGAAGTCCAAAAAACGGGACACTATCCGTACGTGAATAGTTCAAAAACTGGCCAGATCGACGCGAGCCCAGGCCTAGCAATTGGCGATAACGCTGACGTAGCGTACTCTGTGAAAAGATATAATCATCTGCTGCTTTACTAAGCAATTCAAGCCATGTTACTCTATCTTTGCAGTCTTTGACTTTATCGAAAATGGTGATGATAAGTCTGCAGCAGCAATCCTCGTCAGAACCGGTATCTAGCCACGGGCCAATGATAGCACCAAGGCAGACAATGCGGAACTCTGCAAGAGAGACGTGAGATGTGTCGGAGGCGACTTGGCGTTCTACTATTTTGGGACGAGCGTAATAGCGCATGCGAGACAAGGGAAGAGACCAAAATACACCAGCCTTACATTCATCTAAGTTGACTGCTGAGAGCGTTAGGGTAGCCCCAACCATGAGATCGTCACCTTGGCTGATAGATTTGACTTCACTCGCAATGACACACATATCAGGGTAGATATGCCAAGAGGAAATTGCTAGCAGAGTCGCGCCGTTGGTAATTCTCTGAGGAATGCCCTGCACCAAACGATCCATAGCCGTCAATGCCGTTGTCAGGGCTTCGACCACGCTATCAAAAGTATCCTTATTCGTGTTTACTTGAATACGGATGTTTTTGAGAATAATCATCATCTGCGTTTGCTGAAGTTGCTTGGATTTGTCCGCGGTGCGCAGCCATGACCGTGCGCTCGCATCCCAAGTTGACAATTGCTGGCGACTAATGTCTTGTCGTGCGGCTGTGAGAGTCGCTAAGTCAGAAACGTTTCGGTCTTGGAAGTAAGTCGCTACTTGTTGCTTGCGTCGTTCAACTAATTCCACCCAAATTGAAATCGCCTCGGGCGCACTCCAGATACGGGCCAGCATACAAGCGAGTAGATGGATAGCTATTGCTCCTTTCCCAGAGGTCGCAGCTGCCCAGATGCTTGTTCCATCAAACCCTGCTTGTTTTGCAAAAATCCCATATTCGGACTTTTCTGAATTGGTCATGCCCAAAGACAACGATATCGCCGATACACGTTTACCGTACGCTTCGATTAGGTGAGGTATAGGGGGAATGATAGATTCAAAAAGAGCGCCAAGTTTTCTTGCGGTAATGTGTGCTTGTCCTTCTTCAGCATTGCTGCGTCTTGGCACTGATAGAGCATCACGAACTCCGTGGAACTCTTTTGGCGCTTCTATTTTCATAAGCGAGAAATCGAGATTGAATGTTGCTAACGCAACATTGACCTCATTTGACGCCGACAATAAAGATGGAGTGATCTTGCCAACGGACGCCATCTTTGGTATAAGTAAATGCACGGATTAAAGCTATGGATGGTGAAATATGCGTTGCTCAACTACCTGACGAAGTAAAGTCCCAGGGAAGATATGCAGAGAGACTTCTCGTCATTTACTAGTGGTGTTGTCTAAGACTCAGATTGTACAGCCTGCACCGGCTGCTTGCCTTTCTGCCTTGTAAGAAGCCCTCGTAATCCGCAAGTCAGCGAGGTGTTATAGTGTACTGCCACGACTGGGTCACGTCGCAACTTACGACGTGGCATTGCAGATAAGTCATCAACGCACTATTCTGGAATAGTGAATCAGGGCATGAGGATAAGATGGTAAGCCAGTCATGGCGAATGAGAGACTGTCAAATAGAATTGCCTATTTGCAAATTGTCTAGTTATTGACAGGCACCTAAAACGTTCGTTCGAATGGTCCTTGCAGCAGGCATCTGGTGACTAAACGACCAATGGACCAGCTTTCATTCCATCACCCCCTCGCCAATGTACTCTTCTTGTCGTCAATCTCAACGTCTGTGGTTCTATCGAGGTTTACTCGTGCTTTTAATGTCTGTGTTCCTGTTACCATCCTAGATAAGACGAAGGGTTCAAATATTCTATTAGAACTGTAGAACTGGATCCGGTAACGACTTAGTACTTCCTGCCCCCTTTCGAGCTCACTTACCCTATAACACTATACGCACTAATTGAAACGCAGATCAAGCGTGGAAAATTATAGATTCACCGTAATTTCTACCCTACTACTTGATGACATCTTTGAATGAGGATGACCATCTAACGCTACTTGCTATTGATTAAATATTGAATAAAGTTAAGTACTAAACATACTAGGATGTGCTGCGCTGTACTCCACCTAAGCCGGGCAACCAACCTATCCAATCCCCTTCCCGTCTTATAAGCTGTTAGCTCAGCTAAACACCGCTTATCATGGCACATTGCACATTGCACATTGCACATTGCAAGTTTGCGCCACGGCCGCATCAACAATGCACTTCGTGCTTTCTTTCCTGCCCGCATTTCTCCTGGGGAGGAACCAAACGCTGCATCCTGGTACTTCATCACACGCCATTCGAACTATCATAGAGGACCAACCCGAGGATATCTGCTACCTCGCACCGCCCATCAAGGACGCACAGCAGCACACTGAGTTCTTTCCCACCTATTGTCAGGTAAAGGCTTACCCATCAATGGGCGGAGTCGTCATCGGCCGCTTCACGGCCGTGCAGCTCAGGCAGTTGGGGCTTTCCAACATCAAGCCGGCGCCGCGCTCGCACAACGAAATTGAGGAAGACGGGCTCGCCCTGGAAATGATGCGCCAGGGCGCCCATTGGTGGCCGAGCTGGCAATTCTACGTGCACCACTACGACCGCCTAGCCGCGCAAATGCCTTATGGCTTCCACTTCCCACCACGCATCTACGTTGGGTATCCGTCTTCCGGAATCGGCGTCTGGGTGTCCAAATTCTCAGAGGACAGGGTCGAATTCGCTGAGAATGACCCTGCCAAGCCGTATTTGGAGCGCATACCGGAGGACTTAGACGCTCACGTCAACATGGCCTTGAATGCGGACGAGAGATGCGAGGTTCTAAAGTCGTTTGGTGCAAAGTTCTATGACACGGTCGAAGAGTGTGAAGATATCCCGAAGACGCTCGACGAAGGCTATCAGAGGGGGAAAAGGTATGAACAGCTGCTGAAAAAGATGGACGATGATCTCTATCAAGACAGGTGGTTGGAATATGGCATGGCAGGTATTGACTTATAAGTTTTTGTAATGACAATTTTATTTAATAGACTGTCTTTACTTCACACTAAAACTAACACTTTTAGCCTTTTAACTCTATTGTCCAGCGGCTTTAGCCTGACATGCCTCCAATTCTATCCTAATTTGTTGCTATGACCCTAACTCGACTCAAACAAGACGAGGATGGAAAATCTGGGCATGTGATTTGTTTTCATGCTTACGTTTACATGTGAAAATCTTGGTTAACCTTAAGCTTCTGAGATGCGACAACCCTTACGCATACATTGTTTCAGCTTGATGCCCCTAATAATCTAACAATATATTACGCTGGCTACGATGATGAGTCGCTTGATGGCCCAGTAGTATCTTTCTCTAGCCCCCAGTCGCCGTTTATGTCTCTTTGTAAACATACTTTTCTCCGCTTGGCGTCATGCGCTAAATCATGTCTAGACTCTAGTTCTCCTCTTTGAGCTTCCTTTTTCAGGCCATAATACAACAATGGAAGGACCGATGACTTCCATGTGCGTACCGGGCTCGAGTCACGTAAACTGTCTACTACCGTGTGAATCATGATATAAAGAGTAGCGAGGAGTATGGCTGCTGGGAAAGAAAACCAAGGCCAGTGGATTTCTGTGCAAATATCGGCGCGTAAAACAGTTCCGTTGGCTTTACTGACGCCTCCATAACTGTTATTTCCAATTTCTCTCAGTGCATTGGTCATTGTTGTTGCAATGTTGTCGATTCCCGTTGAAATTGTGTCAAATGGATCCATGAGATCGGGTCTCAAATACCAGGGCAAACCCAGCAGATAATTCATCCAGTATGTCCCCAACCCCAAAGGAATACCATTGATCCAGTTTGTCGGCAATGGCCTAGAAAATAGTATGGGGAGTGATCCTGTAAACCCATACCAGCAATTCAAGTCGCTAGTTTGACTATTATTTGACGAATAATTGTCGCCTGTAAATAGAGGTGACGTCTGAGAATGATTTGCTCTCATTCCGTTGATATAGCATGGATCGATGTAGGATCCATACATATCGTACCCGTTTTCGTCATCTCGGTTCGTCTGCTGTGTCTGTAATGGAAGCAGATCAGTCTTGATTATAGTCTCTTGCAGTCTTCCATTGCTGATCAATCCGTTATAATGCTTAATACATGGATATAGCCAACATGTTAAGTAAAAATGGCCTGATTTGTTCTGAAGGGATGTCGGTTCATCATCCCACTGCCCAGGTATGCTGCAGGCTTTGCCAACGGGAGGAATACCTGCCTTATGACACTGGAGTTAATAATGTCCACTCATGGCGAAACTTACTCTCAGGGTTTCAGGAGCTTGGAAGAATGATAAGAGGACGTGCCATTTGGCCATGAAAATAGATGAATGAATGGCTTCGGTGACTAACCTGTTTGCCAATGCCTGATAATACAGCAATTACCATACCAAATCTGGTTACGAATGTAGGATCTTGAGAGACATGCGGGTCCCAATCGTCATCTGATCTGTTCAATGCCCAATAACTACTAAAATTTGCAATTGAGTAAGACTCATCCAATTCGTAGGAACTAGGCATGAGACCGTTGGATACGTCGTATGTGAAAGCCCCAATTTTAGTGTCTGGGCCTAATCGAGCCCCTGTAGTACTGTTGCGTTTCGGCCAACGACAATAAATATCTTTGTTTGGCCGGGGGCTCGAGGGTAGCTGAGACAGATCCTCATCGATGGCCTCTGGAGTATGATTTGTGGTCACGTAGTCCATTTCTGGCGATACATCGACACATTTGCTGCAAACGCCGAGGGACGAATAGGTTATTTCGTCTGCTAACCCAAACGTGCAGTTTCCGGAGGGGCAATAGAATGATGATTGTCTATTATCAGTGTCTCGCCCCTGAAAAAGGGCTTCAGTTGCTGCAAGATCGATATTGGGTAGAAGTAACTCGCCATCATCCTTGCTGTAAATTATTTGGGCTATTCGAACCCATGCTTCATCTGTTGAATCTTCTTTGATACATGGGATACTTCGGATGGCTTGCTGTGTAAAAGTGCTTATCCCAAGGGATAGTACCAGCACTATAGCTGCTATTGTTGAAGGATGCCTAGAATTATCAGTCCTTGTACAGGCCCAGCCAAGGTATTTTATCTTACAGTCGACGTACTCGGGCTAAATAATTCAAAGAGCCCCAAGGTCCCCGACTGGCTTGATCAAGAATTTCCAATTGGTACAAGGGACGTGGAACTTCGAACCAAGACCATCGTGAATGGCTAATAACTATTAGTGGATTAGCATTCCTCATAAATTCAAGTGTTTAACTGGGTCAATTGCCTTCTTCAAGGATGATAAGTAGCAGCGATCTTATAATCGTTGTTGATAGAGCCGTAAAGGCGGTGAGGGTAATATTATAAGGCCAATTTGGCTGTATTTCTCCATCGTATTTTGAAAGAACAACGACTGTAGCAGCCGACAAAGATAACGAAATTGAAAAAGCGACAATTTCCCATCTCCAAGGACTCCAGGACTTCCAATGGGCAAGCCTCCGATCCTTGTCCTTTTGTTCCATTTCCGGATGTGGTGTCGTCTGGATGCCGGGAGTCAGTTCTGTATCGGTTGTCCCGTAGTTATTGCTAGCGGTAAAACTGTTGTCATCTTGAAGACATGATATCAATCCGCATATCGCCTATTCAAAGAGCAAAACGCATGAGCATGGACTATGCGAAAAAAGGGTCTTTGAGCCGTCTTGTAGAAGGGAAGCCAGATATGTGGGGTTACAGGTCATGCGACCTGACAATTGTAGCGGTCGCATTCATTCACTCATTGGGCTGGGTTAGGTCAAGGTTTAAGCTTACTTATAGAAGCTTCGTACGAAGGATTTAGCGTTTTTTTTTAACGTTCTTCCGAATTCAGCTAAGGGTTGAGAGAAAATTCAAGTATTTCCGAGATGTATGGGCCTATAATGTAACGCTGCAGCTCCACATCATTGCCCCTGGTCTGAATATCCTCCTTCAAGTCTGACTCTGGAGGAGGGCTGTCAGTAACCAGAACTTCGAGCTTAGCGGTATCCTCATTCAAGGTCGACAGGTGTTCAAAAAAGGTCCCGTGGGCGAGTTAATGTCGATGTTGCTATGAGCTTTATTATAGCTCCGGTTTGGTCGAGGGGAAACCTGTCGGTAGTAATCATCATCCGAGCAGCGCGTAAAGATTCTACGCAACTGGGAGTATACCTCTGGTCCATCACGTACCGTTCTCCAAGAGTGGCAAGAAGCATGGCGCTGAATCAAATCTAGGAAGTCGTGCCGAGCTTTCGAGCAGCGATGTGAACTATGTAAGACTTTTATCCACTTGCTGACTGTCAGCACTAACCAAATTATATGCCTTATGAATTTTGAGAGATATACTTGTCGTATTGAGTTTTCAGCTACTGAAGAGACTTCATACAGAGAGGGGAGATTGAAGATCTTATCCTCTAGTACTCCCTTGAAACTGAAATCGTTGTAGTGGAAGCGTATAGCCGAAAGGGTTTGAGTAAATCGGCCACGATAGGCATTGAAATGGAAGGAAGCCTGGGGCGATTGACCGCCATCCCTGACAGACGCCCCTTGGGATCAAGGGCAGCGTCGCAATAGAAATATTAAGAAAAAAACTCGAGATATATGCAGCCGAGACTCTAGACATCATGGAGTTGTCGTGGGGTTGATGCAGGTTGCAGCTAATCTCTGGAGCTCGATAGGTCATCGAGAAGCCTCTGCGACCAACTATTATATCATTCGATGTGTCAATATTATGGAATCGGGTAAGTGTAAAGTCAGCGAAAACCAGCAAACCATGAGATTGGCCAGAAGTCTTGAAACATCATACATTTTAAGGCTTAATATCTCCGTGTCGACCGTGGGGCTGATGAGGTAATGATATGTAAATATTAATTTGTGCAAGACCGAAGCAACGTTAGAACATTGTTCAATGAACCAATGAGGAATACTCGTTTAAAGATAAGGCTCTTTCCCAAAAGTCGGACTAAGTTACCCTTAGCCAAAAGAAAAACCAAAAGCGTCCCTTGCTTTTGTGTTCATAAGGGAATAGGTTACCAAATGGTCATCTCCCTTTCTTGGCCAACTGTAAGCGTGATTCTCTCGGTGGCGTCGTCACAGACGTAGCACTCGGGCCTTTCCTGCAAACAGGCTGTGTCGAAAACGCCTGCTGTTCTCCTTTCCCATGACTCTTCCGCCCGCAGAGCTACCCTATCATTGCTTAACCCTATCACACAGCATCGCAGTTTTTTCAGGAGTATAATCTCATAATGGACGATATTTTCGAACGTCACATTCATTTCTATCGCCTCAAATACCCCCGTAATCTTCTTAAGAGTCTCGATACTCTGTGCAAAGCAAAAAATCTCGAACTTATGAGTGTGGAACTACGGAACGACATACACGTAATGCGCTTCAAGCGGGTGAGTAGAACTGCTGATGGGGGGGATCATGTTTCGCATACTGACAATTGTCTATAGTTACCTCGAAAAGGCTAAGAAGCTCAATCACAGGAGAAAGAAAAGAGCTGCGAGGGCAATGACAGCCTACATGATTGCGGCCTTTAATTATATTATTTACGACCAGAAGACAAATGTGGACATTTTCTAGAGTTTGAGATTGGATCCCGTTCCATTTCATAGCTACGAGGCGAAATGGGCTTCATGGTCCCCTTGCTCGTCTTTCCAACCAAGATTTAGCTAGTTAGCCTATCCACAATACGTCTTGACTCAATGCAATATGCCATAATGGACCGTTTGACCCAAACTTGCGTGATATCTTAGAGTATCACCCAAGTCGCATAACGACTCAACTTACTTATACAACTAATTCAAGATAATCTCCGTATAGCTTAAGTCTCATCACTTCTACCTTCATAATTCAAGATTTCAAGGCATTCTTCGTCTCTAAATCTGATGTTATTATTACCAATGAGTAAAACTTGAACGGAGCTACGGTTGAACAGCCCTGAAGCTCAGAGGCCTGGGTGACATTACATGCGACCGGTTTACATTCATGTTTGGAAGTACGTTCAAAGAACGATGTTATGGTGTGCGCGTGATGCATATGGCTTATCTCAAATCAATTATACGAGCAACTCTGCTATGTCATCATCGTCTTGGACGGCATATTCCGGAGAACTCACTTCCCTGGAGATCCCACTTGAAAAGGTCGGCTGGACAGATGACCTTGAAAATGAAACATATACGATCACTACTACGCAGACTCAGAATAGGATCAAAACGCCAGTTGATTCTCATATCTTAAGGCTTGTCACTTATGCTGGAAGTCTCGAAATCGAAGCCTTGGACCTATTCAGTGGAATCACCCTTGATATAGGCATCAACCCGATTTCAATAGGGTGGAAATGTATTCGGATGAGAAAAGATGAGCCCGAAAGTGGATGGAACCACTATGGTCTGCTAATTCGACCAGTAAACATTGATGCTGTCTATAGAGAAACCGGCGTCGGCGTACTACTTGCTTCTCTTTCTCTACCGTATGCGAGCCGTGTGGCTAAATAAGCATGATGGCACTTCTCACTGATCGTACGGTCGGTCGGGAAAAGAAACGGGACACCCCCCATTTTACATTAAAACTTACCTATTTTACAGCTAAAAATCTCCTATTATTAACTATATATAAATAAAAAATGCTATTATTAATAAAGCTAAAAAATTGGCCCGGGGGTTTGTCTATAAAAAAGTGAGTGGGGCGCAACATTTCGATTCAAAATGACCCCCGCGCTAGTGTACACTTTAACAAGTGGGCAGTCTGGTACCTATTCTCTGTACTACAAACAGGGAAAAATACAATTACTGCACTTCCTGTCGGTGTGTTTGCTGTCACACTGACCGGCAATGTTCAAACGGGCGAGCAGATCCCGTCATTTCGCTTGCCAGCAGACTAGATAAATACCGAGATATTTCGAGTCAACTATCTCCACTCACAGACTCGCGCAAGTCGCGCTCAAGCAGGCCTTATAACGAAGCCGCCATGGTTTCGCTTAACCCATATCTCGCTTACAAACGAGACACGAGTCGCCTAATATTTTGGATCGTGAAAGCATCCAATGCCATCATCGCGTCCTCGGCCAGTCTACCTGACGATGTGCCCAAAACCCCCAACACGAATGGCCAGGTCACCGTGTCAAGCCTCGTGTCCCTCTCGAAGCTAATCGCAAAGCACATTAAACCAATTCCACCTGTCATCCTTTCGCTCTTGGATTCGGTGATAAATGCGCGAACGGCCACTTACGAGGCTTTCCTGCAGCTTGTTGCCAACAAGTCCGATCCTGAGATCGAGCGAAGTAATGTCTCTCACAAGTACTTCATCGACGCCCTTGTCGAAGCATTTGAGTTCTTAGGAGGCATTGCGTGGGCTGAGAAATACAGAATGGAAAGCCCTTCTTCCACTGACCAGGCCGATCTTGACCAGGTTCTCTTCACTAACCAATTTGCCGTGCTCCGTATCGATGGAGACACAGTACTGCCGAATAAGGCCACATCTGATGATGAATCCGACCTAGAACCTCAACAGGACCAAGCTTCCCAGAGACGGCAGCAGCAGCAGAAGAAATCATTCGGCAAAGGAAAGAAGGGAAAGGGCAAGAATTCAAATAAGAAGAAGAAGAATAAGAAGAAGCAAGATCACGAAACGGCCGCAACGGAGACCCTCAATGACATTCCAGTGGAGAGCTACCGCATCATCCAAGATGAAGATGGGGTTATAACCGATTACCTGATTGCCGTATATGTCCTTGTTAAAGAGTGGGTTGAGCTTCGAGCTTATCTGCAACGGCTGTGGCGCGACGTAGCATATAATGGGCTCAACAGCGCCGTTGCCGGCGCCTTGTCGAACATGGCCATTAATATGGTCGAGCGCTCAGCTGCCGCCATGTTTGTTGACTTTCCTGGGCATGATTCTTATGAAATCATTATGAATACTATCACTCGTGGCGACCCAGACAAGGCACAAGGGATGTTCTGCCTGGCACTTCATCGTATAAGCCCAGATCAGTCCAGCTCTACAAAGGTTCAGGAAGCTGCTGTTGACATCAAAGAGCAGTTCTTGATCTATGCATACCGAGACCTCATTGACTTCATCACCGACTTCCAGAAAACGCGAAGTGGAAAGCCGACAAAGCGCATGGCGAACGAAATCAATAATTGGAACCCTAACCTTGACCTTCAACGTGCTAGCGAAACAGAAAGGCGGAAGTGGCGCCGATCTTACACTATCAACTGGCTTTACGACCTTGTCAATGTTTTCTCGTCCATTGTTGTGCAGCGCAACAGCATGCGAGGGGAAAATCACGAGCTGGAATCGGTTGATTGGTCTACTGCTGGCCCCTGGGATGAGCATCGGCGACTCTTTGGCCTCAACGAGTTTGCTGGTGTTATTACGCATCTTGCGATGCAAAAGCAGGGCTCAGATATTCGTCATAAACTTCTTTCTCACCACATTTTCCAACTACAGTGCATCGTTGACTCATTTACCATCTCCCGCGGCTGGTCTTTGAATGGATTGAAAGGTCATGTCCTCAGAGCACCACCCCGGGGCTTCCGGCCACGTCGGGATGTTGATCTGTTCCTCGACCGAGAGAATAAGCGGCCTGGCTCAGGTTTTCTCCAGGCCGTGGACGTTCTCAAGCAAATGTTTCAAAAGGATGGAATACCTAATGGCGATTTCAATCTTTACGAAGCGAACTACATACTGTTGGAAGGTGTCCAGTATGACTTTATTAACTGGCTTGGAGAGTCAAAGTACATGGCCGGGCTCACTGACATCCCCCCGTCTCGATTCTCTGGTACTAATTCTAACGGTCTTTGGGAGTATTCACCGTTCCTCTGTGGTGTTGGACTCGAAGAAGGACTCAGGGAAGCCTACCGATATAGCTTCCTTGTTCTCGACACGCTTCCGGAACCCGTTCTGTTGGTCCACCTGCACAACATGCTCGTCCAGAAAGGTTATATCACCGAGCCAGTCGGCTTGTATGGATCGTTCGAAGAGCTGTTTCCGAAGGCTTTTTTCATTGATGGCAAAGTTCCGACTTCGAACTTTGGCAGGGCTCTCCAAGCGAAAGTCGCCGAATCCCAATCGCGGCGCTTCAGACCCCATCGTACTTTTAACATCAAAGAACTGAAGATCAACAAGTTTTTTAAGGCCAAGAATTATCTGATCGCATGCTATGAGGCGGGATGGAATCCCGACCGTATCCCGGACAGTGATATTCCGATGCCGTCCGTGCTGGGGGCGTACCGTCTCAGCCGGACAAAGCATATTGCTGATCCAATCACAGGAGAGAAACGAATGGACGACACAGATTTAGTCAACCGAGCAAGGGCTAGAGGCATCTCTGAACAAGATTTAATGGGGCTTAGTACGGTTATCCCTCAAAATATTAGAGGAGAGCAATCAATTTCCGACGCTGTCCGGGAGGATGTAGTACCAAAAGGATACACAATAGGCAATCTTCCCGAGCCGGGTAGCAAAAGCGGCAATCGTGACTTATCAGGCCCGGATCTACTGGATCTGTTAAAGGTGGATGTTATTAACGATATTTGTGGAGATGTACCGCTCTCCAGCCTTAACTATGTCTGGACCATGGCTCGATTCATGATGCAATTCCGCCAATTCGAGACGGAGCTGAACAAGCTCCGGAACCCATTATACGTGCGGGCGTACGAGACCGATCAAACGATGCAGAAGCATAAGCGAGTCAACCTCACTTATCTCGCCCTTCACTTACAAGACGATGAGTGCTTGCGTGTCATGGCGCGCGAATTCCAAAACCCTAGGGCTGGATTCATGAATCATATTTACTGGGAAGACCTACAGTCGACAGGACTATCCGAAGAAAGGGCAAGGTCGAATGGAAGAGACGACGAATTCGGAGACCAGTGTGTCATATTGTGAAGAAGCTCGGGTCATGATCAGTTGCCACATCGATCGAAGCACGGCGTAAACTCTGGACCGCCGAGTTCAAGTGGCCCTGCATGCCAGCCCGACTCAAAGCACATATAGTCTCGCACTGGGATGAGAGAAGGCTCTATCGGGAAGCCTAGAGAGTCTGCCCCGATTTAGAACCGAACGTGATGGAATGTTGATGTTTGATGGTTGTGATCAGGCCATTGTGCAGGAGATGGAGCGCAAAGCGTGGAAGAAACGGAGCAAGTTTAGAGAAATCTAGCTCGCAGGTTATGCGATACAGAACTGTTGAGCTCTCATAGGGCTTATGTCTTTGCTTACTTTTCAAAAATGCAAAACGAAAATTATCAATCCAATCTACGCAAGCGCCCTCTGACTGCGACATATTTCCGTCTTTAGGCTCGTATAGGGCTACGGACTGTAGATCCCGCCTTGGGACGCCACTCCTGTAATAGCAGAAACAGAGACCACAACTCTGATAGAAGAGTAGGTCTAAACCTCGCATTCAATCGTACCACCGTTAAATCAGTGTGATAGAAACTGAGCTATCCTCGTGCCAAGTACCGATCCACCTGCCTATTCCCCCCTGCACTCAGCGGGCCTATTCGTTTATACCTGCTCTCTGAATTATGCTGTAGCATGAAACATTTGTTAACCCCCCTTCCATATCCTTGATAAACTCCATACAGCGGAATGCACCCGCCTTCAATCTCATGGGCCTCTGAGAATAAGCTTACGATATCTGACGTGTCTATTGTTAAACTGTGAGAGACGGCCTCTTCATCGAACTCCTGGCGACACCTTGTCATCTCTGCATCCACATAGATAACTAATTGTCTTGAACGTCACATCCATCTGTAATAGTGGCGCATACACTTGATATCAAGTTCGGCAGATCGAAGCAATCCGGTGATGTCTCTCTCAGGAGAAAATGAATTGATCCGTTCCGCAACTAGCTTTACAAGAGGCACGGGAATGCTGCTATACCTCGACGATTAGAGCACAAGCCGTACATCACCTCCCACGATTGATGCCCAGCTCCAAGTGGGGGCGTAAAAGTCATTGACTCGTTTGGCCTTAGCCGACGGGCTAACGCTTGACTCCCATGCGAGATCCACGTGGAATATATTTTTCCATAACCCTGCGATATGTGTGTCGCCACCAGTCTCTTGAATTGACTTGGCAATGCCAGACATAGCGAGGAACCTGTCAGATGGCTTTGTGAGGTTGCAAGACATGTAGGTCGAAACTATGTGCCCCCATTGCTGGTGAAAGTGGAACACAAAGTTCCCAGTGTCTATCGCACGATAATGCGGTCCACCCGGGTTGGTCTTGTAACACTCTACCTCCAGCCTCGAAGATTTGTAAGCCGTGGTTTTGGCAAAGCCCGTGTTATCTGTTCGTATGGGCACGATACGAGAACTAAGACCGACCTCGCAGTGAGCTCCCCCGAGGCACTCCCACAAGATACGGTTCGAAGTATAATCAACGACGCGTGTCGCTAGGAATCCTTCTTGGACAACCCACCCGCGTGTGCTTAGTGGCGCTCCCTCAACTTCGTTGAGCCTTGTTGGATCGTCCCAGATCATTCATGATGTGTCACCTTCTTCATAGTTCTCGGGATCGAGATTTGTTTTATCACAAACTAGTACAGAAGCCCAGTGTTCAGTCGTCATTTTCGAAAAAGCCCTTCCTCCGAAGGGTTTTGCGATGCCGCTGCTGCTGATATATTGTAATATGAGTTGCGGTAGATGTTTACCATATTGACAGCCTTCGCGGCCAGTCGGATACTGAATCATGGAATATGCAGAGTGAGTCGACCCAGATATATTTAAAGCCGAGGCGCCGTACAAGGAGAGCTGCGCCGCGGAAGGTTGGTGTCAAGTCGCTGATAGAAATAGACTTCCGAAAATCCCCCTCTGCCTTTTTAGTGAGCTGAAGAATATCTTTTGGGTCTCCCCAGTGGTGTGACAGCGTCCAGTAAGGAGGATACGAGGTCGATCTGGATCTTGGGCAGCACGGTCTTTGCAGATCGCCTCGACCACTTTCTTTTTGTCCAGCAAACACACAGTACCAAACTCGACGTCTTGCACATCGATGACGCGGGATGGGGAAAATGTTGGGGGTTTATAGCAATGCTCATGTTTTGATCGCGCGGAGCGAATAATGGGTCAACCCGATGTTCGGATCCAGTTCCAGCCACGGATGAGCCATCAGGTCCTCACATGAAAGAGGCGGTTGATCTCTATCATATCGAAACTCACAGTCCCGATTTTACCGCAGACAAGCAACTATTGGATAAAAAGGAGTAAGCTTCTATATAACATCACATTCAGGGGATATGGTTGGAGACTCACCTTCGAGTCGGAATTCCGGAGCCCATGAACTTGATACAGCGAAAGAACAACCGAAGAAACCATTTTTTCCGCTGGACCGGCTAGACCGGTGAGTGATTCTGCATGAAACTGTAAAATATTTAGAAGCAAAGATATCGTCCCCGCTGTTTTCAAGCATCGTAGGGGATGGATATCCCGCCAAGAGCCAGGCACGGATGAAACAATCGTTTTTTCGCGCTCCCTATCAAGTTTTCATATTTTGGATGGTGTCGAACTAACCATTTTTCTCTGTAACGAATTTTACTACGCATTTATTTCATGCATGTGTCGCACAACGACCCTTCGACGTCGGCCATGATCCAAGTGGCCAGGTGTAGGTACTCAATTATGTAGCAGGTACTTCTCAATGGATATGAGAGGTTACAGAACTTCTTCAGCACCTGTAGTTTCTCTGAGGTCACTGACCATTATCCAGATAGTGGTAACATGATATCGCAGGGTTCAGTTAATTGATGACTCTACGCCATGTTAGTCAAGTTGGTGTTAAGAGAAACCTAGTCGGAAAAGAAATTGCCCCAGGTAATTAGGCGACGTGCTCAGGCAAAGACTACGTCCAATTGACCAATAGGTTGATTTTATAGGAGTGGCATAATCTCAGAGTCAATCCCCAGACCAGAGATGCCTGACAACAATTCTTAAATTCATTATTTTCAAAGTAATTCGGACTTTTTGCTATAAGCTAACCACGTGTCAGTGTTGCACTCTTTCTGAGGTACAATGCGCCAACTTAGATGAGGATAAATGAAGAGGTGGCTCTCCATGCAGTCGTGAGATTTGACGCTAAACCGGTTCAATGTGTGCTCTTTCATCGTTCATACAATAATAAATTACCTATTACAATCATGATATATTCAATGCAAATCAGCAGCAAGCGGTATTAGAAGTATTATTGTGTCGTACGCAGCAATAGGCATAACAAAGCGACGACTCAGAAAAAGCTGTATTAAATGTAAACAAAATTTTCAAAGCTAAACACGAAAAAATGTTTATTTATGAACATGGCCAAGAGCCAGATTCCAGTCTGCATTTGATACATCATAATGTTCAAAGCTCACACACACATGACACACTTCAGCTTTATAACACGAGATGCCTATGCACAGGCGAATTCGTTCGATGACAGAACTGTGTCATAGTGATGGTGTGCTACCTGCAAACTGCTGCATAGAGAAAGTCAACCGACCGTGCGGCTCATGGGTTTGCATCCAATGAAGATGGGCCAAGTCGAGGCACCACTGTTTCAAAATGAGAAGAGTTGGAGTTGGAGGATAGGGAGCCAAAATGCGCCTCAACTTGTGACAAATCGCCAGCTCCGATTTGTCAATTCAATTATTAGGGTGTTCTTACGGAGCTGTAATACCGGTATTTGCTTTTAATAGGTACCTACCTCGCCTACTTACTCTATTGCGACCTCATGCCGATAAGGATCGATCAACTTGGCTTGGCGCTAGATAATTATTATTAGCACAGAGACCCCGCACTCAGCGCATAAAATACTACTAGCCGGCCCCGCACTAGTAACACTGTTAAGGTCCCTGTCAAGCATCGGGCATAGCTCTTTTGAGCTTCCCCGCAGCCAGTTGATTTAACGGCCGGAGCATCTTCTTCAACGCTGTCTCACGGCTGAGGTGCATAAGCCATCAATAATTACATTTCTTCACATGGTTATTGGAATTGATCGCAAAATTATATATACATATACATCTCAAAACCTGAGACCTCGAGTTGTTTTTTTTTCCTGACTGATCCAAGTCGGCCGGCTCATCGAATATCTATCCCCTGTCGATCGTTTTCTCATAATTGTCGCTCGCTGCAAGTCTGTCATCTGTCACTTGTTGTACCGAAGATCGCAGGGTTCGTCTGTGTAGCTGAATCCAGTCCGGTCCAATCTAATCAGGCCCAGTCCAGCTATCTATCTATCGATCTATCACCAAGACAAGTTTATTTCCCGCCCGGTCCAGTTCAATGCCGAGCGCAGTCCCTACCGCCGTCTCCGCACCGGGAAAGGTGTTCTTGGCCGGCGGCTACCTGGTGCTTGACCGAGAGTATACCGCGCTCGTTTTCGGTCTCAGCGCTCGCATTAGCATTGTTGCTCGGGAGATAAAAACAAGCCTGGGCGTCCAGCTGAGCGAGATCGTAGTCGATAGCCCTCAATTCGTTGACGCCCAATGGCGTTATGGCTATCACCTTGCTCCCGACGATGGCGGCATTAAAGTGACACAGCTACACAGGTCAGTCATCTCCTCTTATCTCATACTACATGTGTCGATCTTATCTCAATCGAATATCTTGGTCGTGGCCAGCGTGCTTTATTCTACCTCCGTACCCCTAGGCTGTAAACGGAGCTGGAAGATTGGCTACTATCTCACTACACATTATTATAATACTTACTCAATATTTCTGTATACTCACACGACAGCAGCGGAAATAACATCGACGCCAACCCTTTCGTTGAGGTCACGCTGAGCTATGCGCTCAGCTATATTACAGGGACGGCATTCCGCCGATCGTCGCACGCTTTTGATCCGGCGCAGTTTACTATTCTGGCAGACAATGATTACTACTCACAGCCTCATTCCATGACCGGCAACGAGAAGAATCCCACTCGCTTCGCCAAGTTCCCGACTACACTCAGGGGCGCCAACAAGACTGGTCTCGGTTCATCTGCCGCCCTCGTCACTTCCCTTACAGCCTCCCTATTGACGCACTATCTACCTAGCTCCGATTTCGACCTCACGACTGCCGAGGGTAAGCGCACGCTGCACAACCTCGCTCAAGCTGCCCACTGTGCAGCTCAAGGAAAAGTCGGCTCGGGGTTCGATGTTGCTGCCGCCGTTTATGGTAGCTGCCGGTACCGACGATTTTCGCCGTCCATTCTGAAGAACATGCCAGAAGCCGGCTCTCCGGGGTTCGGACCCGCCTTAACTAAGTTAATCAATGATACAACTTGGGACACGGAAATAATAAAGGAGGGCGTCAATGTCCCGCCAGGAACTGCCTTACGAATGTGTGATGTCGACTGCGGCAGCCAAACAGTTGGAATGGTGAAGAAGGTTCTGCAGTGGCGCGAATCCAATCCCACTGAGTCTAAGAAACTTTGGGACGAGCTGCAGCTGCGGAACGTTAAGCTAGGCACTGTTCTCAGTGAGGGCAAACTCGAGGAAATCAGGAACGCCGTCGCAGACATCCGCGAGCTCATCCGTTCCATGAGCACGCAAAGCGATGTCCCCATCGAGCCCGAGAGCCAGACGACTCTCTTGGACGCGTTGACGAATGTCGAAGGAGTCTACAATGGTGTCGTTCCCGGCGCTGGTGGGTATGACGCTGTTGTCGTGTTGATGAAGGACGATGAGGCCACTGAGAAACGCGTGAAAGATTTCGTGGCCAACTGGAGCAAGGAGAAGGGCGGACAGGTCAGACTCTTAGACGTCAAGGGGGAGATGGAGGGCGTAAGGAAAGAGAATATCAAGGAATACGCTGGGTGGATTCCGTGATAATCCGGAGAATCATACAAATATGTTGGTCTCTATTGTTGGATAATGTCGTCTAGCTTGTCATGCAGTACCCGGTAGCATACGACTATCTAAAAATCATACCAGTTTAAAAGAGTTCGCAGTCTTGTACGGTACCGAAATCCTTCGGGCCTGAAATGCCGCAAATTTTAGGTTCATCGTCTTGGACCCCCCTGCTCTCCATGATGCATAAGTGGTTCTAGAAAACTTCCATTGCATGGGCATAGGAAGACGCCCAGCCCTGCCGCTCCCTTAAGTGGGCAGTTGCACTCAAGATTAACATATAGCTTTACACTACAAGATGCTTGTGCACGTACTTATAATCACCTTCCGACTTCCTGTGCTGTACAAGTTTCTAACCTTAAATGTCCGGGTTTACCCAATAGAGTATACAGACATCGGTCAAGTAAATTAGCTGGGAGGTTTTGGTAGATGCTCTCAATTTCAGAAGTCTCGCATTATTAGAAAAAAATCTAAAGCATGGGTGTGTCCTAGCCACCGGTTGTTGCATAGGGGGTTATAATTATTTCGTCAGCTATGCCTCTCTATATGCTGACCAAACCGTATATTCTATACGAAACAGTCTAATACGAAATACTCATAATGAATTTCACACTTACACAGCAATTAAGGCTTCAAGACTCGAAGTGAATACTTCATAAGCATAGTGGAAATATCTCTCGAATATGACAACCACTAAGAGACGCCGGTTCAGCGAGAACGCGGATCTTTTGCGCTGGTTATATGAAGACATCACGCGATTATCACAGGTGTCTTCTCCCTACATGAGGTTACGCGTTGCAAATAGGAATTCTACGGTCCTCAGGGGCATCAACAGGGCACAAGCACACATGGGGCGCACTCAGAAAAGCAACGGGCGGCACTCGGTTCATGGATATAGAAATGGTATCCGCGAACTGGAAGTTCGGTGTTGTGTTCAGAATCATGCAGGCGCGAAGTCCGGGTCTGCAAGATCTGACTATTCGCTTTTGTGGAGTTTGGCGGTTCATAGACGGCATTGTGGTCGAACACTCTGAGTCTCTTATGGAAAATCATGAGAAGTTGGAAACGTGATTGTGGCAAGCCAAATATCCGCCGAGTAGGTCAGTTGCGTTTTCATTTTTTCCATGAAGGGGAAATATTCACATGAATAAACCATCAATAATGAACCAACCTCTAGTCTATTCTCTCCCTTGGGCCTAGCCAGACAGCTTTAGCTGAGCCTAACTCTTAGACAAGTATAGGATAGACTTACAACGCAAATTGCACAGGCTGAATTGTTTATATATACCCAATTAGGGCATTCATGCGTATAGAAATAATTGCAACGGAACTTGTAGAAGCCGCCTTGGCGGACCGTTTCCTTGGTCTTTTGGACGCTCGGGGCAACATTCTTCAAAATTCAGAGATATTCACGTAGTTTGTGCGAGATGCACTTACCGGCTATATAAGAAAGGACGGTGTTAGCTATTTATCCAATGGATGCATATCTTTGGAACCTTACTTCAGTCTTGAGATAATAGCGGATTCTACGAAATGCGCCTTGTGCTACGCTCTCCTGCATCTCCTTGGACCAGGGTACTTGTAGGTCCCGAGCATCTGATTAACTAATTAGCTAAGATTCAACCGTTCTGAGTATCATTGTATAACTCACCTCCGTTCCCCGTATTAATCATCACAAATATGAGCTCGCAATTAGAGCTATTTACAATAAATATTCCTTCAGCAAACATGGAATAAAATCAGAGGAAGACATACCATTTGGTCATACCTTGCTGTAAATCTGATTTTCTGTTTATGGTGTTGCATTTAGGGCAGATCTGGCTTATTAAGTGTTTTGTCCTAGAAGTAAGTTGAAAAAGCAGGGTCATTGCTATCCTTGTTCCAGCTGTTACTTTAAGATGCCAGTCACTATTTGAAATGATAGTCGTCCCGGCTGGGTCCTCCAGGTCATACTCTTTCTTGATTACTTTCTCATAGCCGGGCATGTCCTGAAACAATATTTCTAGGTGTTGCTGGAATCTCTGCATATTTATTAGCCACTGTACTGCTCCAAGACATCACTCTGTCTTCGCTAACGTACCTGTTTCGAGACACAGAACTCTCTAGGAAGCTCTATCGAGCGTCCAAGAGCATCTTCGAAAAATACGGGTTGAAACTTGTTGATCTTATCGCTAATGTGTGGAGGACGTGTGTTGTAGGCGGATTTCAAGGAGTCTAGGAATCCCATCATTGTATCTTCGATTCTGCGCACAACAAGGGCGGTTTCAGCGGTACAATTCTCGACTCGACATAAAGACGAACTAAGTATTTAAGTTAGCAAAAGAGCCGGATACACTAGATATCATGCCTTATATAATCATTCCGCACTTACCGCTGTAGCGCTATCTCGTACAATTGCAATGCCGACAGGTGGGGTTGCAAGGTCAATTCCAGCTTCCGAATGTCTTCTTTCCGAAATATTGCCCATGATATTTTTGTCCATGATTTTTCTAATTTCTTTATGGTAGCTCTCCCGGCACGGAAAAGCGACATCGCGGTCTGCGCCTCCTCAAAATTTCTTGCTTCGCTGCTATGAAGCAAGCTCGCTGTATACTTATAGGTGCTGTCCAGAAATGCATTCAGCAGGTCCATGCAGATATTTATCTCGTACATGACGCCGTTCGCAAGTGCTGCTTCATGGAACTGAAAACTCGAAGCATCCTGAGTGAGCTTCAGACTGTTCTTTATTGAACAGATACAACTGTGTAACGATCTGAGCATCGAAACACATGATTTGTAATCTGTAGCCGCCCCTTTATTCTCATCGATCGCTTGGATGATCTTATGAACGAGGGTTGCTACCTATAAGGTCTGCTTAGCTTGAGAGATATCTTCTGGCAAAATCAAAAAGTACGGGATAGAAGCCTACCGCTATGAAATCACCCACAGAGAAGCCGAATGAGACAGGCATTTGCCTTTGTTGCGATGCACAACATAAAGAAATAGCCGAATGTCTCACAGGTTTTGGATAGCGCAAGGAAATTGATTTAGCGTTCTATCACAGGTGAGTAGACGAAACAAGTCAGCACTGTTAAATAACCCAAAACAAGCAATGTGAAAGTAAGCCGATCTTTGATAATAGGAAGTGAGAGATATGTCGAACAGCCCTTTACGTACTGCCCCTCATTCAGGGTACTATTTATTACTGGAATGACCCTCAGGGGCGGTGCAATCCAGCTGCTGCATTTCTGACGAAGGATATTGGTGTATGCATGGCGTGGCCAATGAGAACATATGTTTATGCGGCCATCGGGAGGTTGGCAATGTTTTATTGGGCATTTGGAGTTCTCTCTTCTCCACAGTGGCTATGAATGCGGCGCAGATGTTGGCTGTAAGCGAGTCGATCAATCGGAGAAATGCTCATTCATAGCTGTACAGCAATTCGAAAGGCCTAAATTAATATCGGTTGACTATGTAGACATGCCCTCAAGTAGCCTGATCATGAATATCACATGTCTTAGTGATTGAATTGGTCCTAAAGGCATACTCTCTCTAAATATGTGCCTTCTCAGTGTCACTGCGATCATCACCCTTATCATTTTCATCTAGAACGTATTCTTCGCTTTTCTCGGCGTCCGTATCCTCAATTTCCTGATTATTTTTCTTCCTGAACATGGAGAAGACTCCAGCTGAGGCGACTCCAGCACCTATAGTCTGAGCACAAGCAGATGCTGCGGCGACGCCATATCCACCAGCTCCGGCGCTTGTCAGCGTAGCGAAGAGAGAACCGGCTCCAACGCTGCCGATACTGCTCTGTACTGCCGCTGCTGCGGATCCTAGAAAACCATGGTCGACATTAGCTACATTCATAATAGCCAAGAGTACTGATATGCGGAACAAAGCAGGACAGTCACGGAAGCTGGATAGCTTATTTGAGTTAAAGTATGCGTGCTTTAAGGTGCGCGTATCTTGGAGACCGAGTCGCCACATACCTGCTATGACCCCGTTTGCCCCGAATCCGGCAATTCCCAGCACAGGAGCCACCGCCGCCATCGGTGCAGCAATCAGGACGGTTCCTGCGCCTATAGCGGCTGTCTTTCCTGGATTAGCAGCCGCCCATTCTACCGCCTTTCTGCCCTTGTCAGCCACCAAACGCATGTTTGTCGAAGCGGTTCCGTTAGACTGTTTCGTAGCGGTCGCAAGAGTTGTGGAAACAGCACTCTTAAGAACAGGGGAGGCCATGACGTATGCTGCGCGGTGTTCTGTAATAGCGTTGTGAAAGCCAGGGTAAATGAAAGCAGAAATGAGCAGACTTGTCAGCGAAGTTAAATGGAAATTTGGGGGTGCTGATGCCTCAGGATGCGTTCTTGGGAAATTTATTTCTCTTGGCATGTAAGCTGAGCCTCAATTTCGGCCGCAATCACGACCACGTAGCCAGGCAACAAGACCTTATATTGGCCAATAGGGTGGCGTCTCATAGTTAGCTTGTACAAAGGTGCGTATGAGGCTCACATAACAACATTGGGTACACATCTCTATGATTCACGGTTCCACTAAATCGTCAAGTCATTGATTTTCACTGCTGCCCCGGGAGAACGCCGTGCTATGAAATTGGCTATGCTTTGCAAAAAATTAGTTAGTAAGATTTGCTCAATACAATGGGGAACTGCTTGATAAAACGCAATGTACTCTATAAAAAAAAAAATCAACAGACAGCTATAAGTGTAGAGCCAGATGTGCTCCATCTAGACTATATGACGGAGTTTGAGATTCTCTGCAGCGAAAGGACCAGTTTAGCACTTGATTAATTGTCTACAAAGGGGATGTATTTGGCAAAAGCATTGAAGCAGATCAAATTTTCTATGTTTTTCATGGCAGGGACAACTTGCTGACAACGAGGACATTGCTTTTTTTTTCGGAAGGGAGGGGAGGGGAGGAAAGCTTCACGGCGGACGCTGTCCGTGGAGAAGACATGACGCCATTCTGATGGATATTATTCTAACGAGGCGCTGAAGGAGACACAGAATCATAGGGGTCTCGTTGTACGGCAATCTGGGTGATCCTTGCCACTCGAGTCATAGTATCGGTGGGTTTGAGCTGACAGCGAGTATACGTGATGTCCGTCTGCTCCATGGGGAGGATACGAAAAGCTTCTTCTTCCACCGCCCGCCGCTTCTGAGAAAGAGTGAAGCTTCACCCCCATCTCGGGAGGGCGTAAAAATGTAAACCATTGACTGCCGACCAGACCCGAGTATTTTTGCAGGCCGCTACACGCCTAATCCGGTTGGATTTCCCCGACCGGGTGCGACGGGAAGTTGCCCTCCGCATCAGAATGTTTGACCCTATTGATGTGGGAAAGTCGGACAGTTACGGAGCCATTCGGTCTGCATCTATGGCTGACCGACGGATACCTTTGGGGGATTATGAAGTGTATCGTTGCTTGAACTTGGGAAAGTAGGTAGTCTGATAGTTTTAAGCAACAGTTGTTGACTCACATACAGTTTCACCAACTATTTAATTTGCTCTAGTCGGCCTGAGAATCACGAAGCGCTACCCTGTGTTTGCGCAAAGAGTAACAATAAGCCAGCAATCTAGTGCTCTCGAACGTGTTGCAAACAGGACTTCCCGAGATTATTGGACGTGGATCCCATCTTAGTGGCTTACTATATATACAATGCGAGCATCACACTGGCAGCTTTGTTGCAACCACGCCAACGAGAGGACTGTAATTGTCTCTCGTCGTATCATACATTAGACGTAATCTATGAGGTCTAAAAACGTATTCCGGGGAAGCCAAACGAAGAAGGGCTTTGGCCGGTGACCCTCTACTCCAGCTGGCAGAACCTCAAAGAATATTACAACTGTACAAAGATTACGACCTGGACGCCGCTGGAAGTAATAAACTTAAAGATGACATAAGAAGCAAATAAACAATCAGAAAAGAACTTCATAGCAAAGAAATAAGTCACATTATTTATGAAATTAAGCTTATACAGGACAGAGAAACTGCTTATCTCATGTGTTATTCTGATAACACCTTACACCTAACTCATGACTAGTACTATAGTACTTAAAAACCTCCTAAAAATCTAAGCCCTTGCTTATAATCACACTTATACACGGTTGTGTCTCTTGAGGCAGCGTTGAACAGTATCAGCTCTGCTGAACACCTTGCCACAGTTAGGCCAAGGGCAGGTATTCTTGTCCCCTCCTCGTTCAACGGCATCTCTATGATGATCGCGAAAGTGCTGGTGGAGCTCCTCGTCAGTGTTGGTGACTGTTCCACAGCCAGGCCAACGGCAGGTGGTGCCTATATGTTTGTCTTGTTGATGCTGGCGTCGGACAATGACTGAGCTGAACTGTCTGCCGCAGTATGAGCAAAGTGATCTCTGTTGGCCCTGGTTGGCGGCGGCAGCAACAGAGACAGGAGCTGGAACGGGAGCGGGACCGGAGGCCAGAGCGGAGACATTAACAGGAGTGTAGTAATACATTGTCTGTGTGCCCCGTGATACATACTGATGTCCCTCTACTTCTTCTTCCTCAGACTCTTCTTCGGATTCTTCTTCGGAGCCTTCTTCTCCAGAGCTTTCTTCAGAGTCTTTTTCTTGCTCGTGGGTATTCACGGCTGGGCGTCTGGTAAGATCAATACCCAAAACACCATCATCTGATGTCTCGTCTTCCATAGATTCATCCTCCGAAAGGTCTTCCATGTAATCCTCGAGGTTCTCTTCCTCAGAGGTGACATCATACGTATAACGACCAGCAAGAGCGTCGTTCACCACGGCGGCCGCCCTTCGAGCTGAACGGCGAAGGGCATTTTTGTGGGCTATGTGAGCTTTCACAGGGCCCAAGTGGCCAAAGGGACCATGAGCAATAAGAAGTCGGTACTGCGCGGGTCCTTTTCCAGGCATGACGTCGGAAGGTGATTGGTTTCTTATATAGTGTGTCGATTTATAGAGAAAGACAACTAGAGGTGCCAACAATTAGGAACCAAGTGCTCACAGCGTCCTAAAGATTCAATATGAACTCACATGATACCACGCAGAGGCCCTTTGTAACCTTCTATGAGTTATAGATGAGGGAATGTTGGCATTGAAATTTATATCGCAGTGCTTTAGAAAAGAGGTTCAAGGCTGGCGGCGGACAAAACCAGTGACTAGAATTGAGAGAATTCAAGAAGACAACAAACTGCGGGGTGATATTTATGATCAGGGAGGAGAGAAAGGAAGGAAGAAAGATCGCCGCATTAAATAAATCATATTCATAGAGAAACCACATAGAGCGTTGCCCAGTAACGTCCAGGACTCACTATTGCAGTGATAACAGTCACTCCTTCAGTGAATGGGATGTTCGCCACGGGTACCTACATGGACTTGGATACAGCAAACAACGCTAGACGGTCCGTGCGCCTAGCAACGCGAGGCGTATTTCAAGGTATTAGTTGCTATTGTAGATAGCACTATGGTGCCTGGTGTGTTCTTTTCCCTGGTTGCCACCATAAGTTTTGGCGATAGATGGTCGTATTGAATTGAATCCTTTTGTTCAAAAGCAACGCTAACCTCGACAGGGGTTTGTTAACCGACGGCAATAGAAGCAGCAGGCATTTATTTAGATGAGTGAATAACTCATTGGCAGAAACATGTAGTCTGGACTACTTTTGCTCTTAGCTATATGAAAGTAAAGGCAGTTGTTGTGAAGAAGAAGAGCTATGACTAGGGTAAAAGGAACACGTCAGCATCCCACAACTATCGACACTTAACATAAAAGGGTATCAAAGATACTAAAATAAGATGAGAGCTAACTTGAAGAGGCTTCAGAAGACTTATCAATGAATTAGAGTAAATTTAACATGTGTGCGAAAGTATTGAATGACGGGCATTGTATAAAAGCCAAGGGGTATTATTTTAGTGTGACTCCCCTTCCAGATTATCCTACAAGTTCAGAAGGGAACTGAGGCCATGCTGGTTTCCGAATTTGACCTGTACGATACAGGTGTCTTTCCTCTTCCGAGTACTAGTGAAGTCACTTGAGTTGACAACTTCGCATAGAAATAAGTTGTATTAGCCATAAGGTAATTAGAGATTAAACCTAGAAACTGAAACACGGAACAAATCGAAATATGAGTTAACGAATCAACTGTGTATTCTGTTTAAACAGGTCACGAATAGCTGCCTTCGTAGAGACAAGCCGATAGATTGAATGTACATGATATTGATGATGGGGCCCTACTCTGTTGCCTGCAACTCCGCAGTACCAAAGACGCCAAGAACTAAGAACAAAAGGCAAAATAGAGCAAAACAACCATAAGACTCCACCAAGCGGAACCAATTTAACAAGGAGACATTGTGTCCCTGGAGGATATACCGAAGAAATCGACACTCAAGAATGATGAAGACCCGAAGCCAGTCGTCAGAAAATAAGTGAACGGAAAACTAGTGTACACTGAAGCTTTTTTTGCTCAAAACTCTTGGTTGAGTGTAATAAGTGAATTTGTGCATGTGGGGTATGTCATAATGTCTACCATCATAGTCATCGCTTCCTGGACATATTCTGTACCTGACGGTTTGGACATATGGTAATGACATCGAGAATGATGTACTTCATGATACGGCGTCTGACAACATGAGCTTAAAAGACGCTTGCTTGAGACAGGGGTGTATCGGGGGTAGTCTATGCAATTTAGTGCGTTAGCTGACAGAGCCGAATATTGACAAGGGGTCTGAGAAAAAATCGAGGAAAAAGCGAAGAGTTATCGCTACAACAGAACCAAGACTCAGAAACATTGGGCCGAGACTTACGAGGAGCGCAGGGTCGGCGGGTTGCGCCGGCGAGGGTGGAGCCCGGAGTGCCTTGTGGGGGCTGCCGAAAGCGGAAGCGCTGTCATTCTTGTCGTCGCGAACGCCGAGATGGGACGCGGCCACCTTTTCCTTAAAGGTGGCGATCCTAATAGTGGAATAACGAGATTAGCTGCATTGCAACGTTCAATATTGATTTTCTTGTGCTGCCAGACAGAAAAAAGGCGGATTGAAGCGTGACCAAGACATAGCCAAGACAAGTTGGGGGCAAGACGGCGTTGAAGTGGCGCGGCTATGATGGGGGCCCCAAAACGAAGCGTGATTGTGAGAACGAGGTAGAAGAGCCGGAATGCTAATGGCGATGATGAGGGAAAGGAACCTTACTCATCCTCAGACAGACCGGGAAGGTTGATGGTCTCGCGCTTGAAGTTGAACGGGGCAGACTTTAATTGAGAACGCAGTATCAGTATCCTTGAATATGAGAAGTATGACCCCAACGCGCTAAAGGTTGGCGATGTTGGAGGTGAGGAGTGAAAGAGACCGGGAATCTTACGATTTGAAGCGAATTGCGCTTGGATTTCAAACCAACGAGACGTTGCAGTCTCGCGGTGAAAGTATTGAAAACCATGCAAGTCATCCTCGTGGTAAAATGGGTTGTTGACCGACAGGCGGTGCGAGTGGTAGGTGTTGCAGTGAAAGACGAAGTCGGCAAACAGGTGTTGTTCGCTGTTGTAGGCCAAAACTTGGATCGTATCGTAGACAAAAGCTGAAAAGGATGCCAAGTCGATCTGTGAAATTAAATTGGGGAGTTTCGAACAAAGACGTTGGCTGAAAGTGAAACACAGACGGGTGGGAAGATAAGGAACTAAGTAGTCGAAGTAGGTGGTAGTGGTAATGGAAATTGGTGGCGGTTACTTTCAAGTGTTTGTTTGCCT
Source organism: Xylaria flabelliformis (assembly GCA_007182795.1). Lineage (NCBI taxonomy): Eukaryota > Fungi > Ascomycota > Sordariomycetes > Xylariales > Xylariaceae > Xylaria > Xylaria flabelliformis. Next base: position 146,995 of record VFLP01000059.1, on the reverse strand, counting down.
AGAAACTAAGAGCGCAAGTGCACACGCGAGTATTTGGGGGTTGAAAACTGCAATGGTTGACCAGGGCGACCAGTTGTGTTGCCTGTCCTATGTATGCTGAATCCCCTCTTATCAAAGACGATGTGTCAAGTGATTTCGGTCTGCTGGAGTATTATTATTATTAAGTTTCCAATCCAGATGGAAACAGCGGTAAAGTAGTGGCGAACTATTGAATTGTGTTCGGTCGATTGGTAATGAGTGCATGAAATGCGAGTCTGTGGTTGTAGATAGGTAGGTACTGAATAATCAAGCTTATACGCTTTCCCAATGGTGAAGGAACATTTTTCATTCTAAAAGATAAAAGAGCGGTTATAGTCGTGCTATCTGGATATGAGAATTTATCGACGATAGATATTTACGATGTAATTTAGATATTGAAAACGGCTTGATGGGTTGGTATGACGTTTTACGGATCCGTGAGCCAAGAGCCAATACAAGGCCTCAGAACCTCCAAACTCCCTCGAATCGTACACTTGACAACGAGCGGGAGTGAAGAAACATTAAGGAATGACGGCCGGGGATGTATCGGAGATGCGTCGGCGATGCGCAGGGTCACAGTAAATCGCCAAGAGATGGGAGAAAAGAAAAGACTAAAATAAAAAAAAAATTCCAGAACCGAGGCGTTTATGTATCACAAATGACCGGGAGCGGTGTGGCTGTTGAGTCAATAAGGCTTGAAAGAAGTCGGCTGATCGATGCGGTCGGTAACCATAGCGGAACTAAGCATGACATTATTTGGATAACGACGCCCCGAAGGCGGGACGGACCGTGGAATGTAGTAGTGATCTAGAACTACCCATTCCACTGTGAATAATGGCATGGTGTCAATTTGTCAGGAATTAGATCGCACCAGATCCAAGACATTGCCCCTGTCATGCTTACGACAGAATTATTTGAACACGTTGAGGCTGGTGAAACATCTTGCATCTGCCGAATCTGGACAATAATATTCAGGTGTTCCATTCCCTCGGGATGCCTTCGTGGAGGGTGACCCGCATTCTATATGTAACCCTGTACCCTGTCTCATCCAGAAGCTGACGTCTCCTTCGCTCATCTATTTGGGGTAGTCCTTTAAATGGAAACTCTTAAGCTTTACAAACTGGTCGAATCCAAATCTGCTCAGTGTGACACCCTTGCCAGAATTCTTCCAACCAGTCCAGGCGAGATCAGGGCTTGGAAAATCTGCACGGTTGACAAAAACGGTGCCGGCTTCAACTTGTTGTGAGAGCTCATAGCCTTTGTCAGTGTCTTTCGTCCAGATGCTAGCAGTCAATCCAAACTCGCTGTCGTTCATCTTTTGAATTGCTTCGTCGTCGTCTTTCACCGTCTGCACACATACCACAGGGCCGAATGTTTCTTCTGTCATAATCCTCATACTATGATTGACGTCAACCAAGAGCGTAGGTATGACAAAGTTGCCTCGCGAAGGGAGGGTGCTAGATGCTAGGGCTTCGGGAGTCGCATCCTTGGCGCCTTTCTCCAAAGCATCCTTAATATGAGCTTCGATTGTCTCTTTGGATCTCTTTGAAATGACGGGTCCGATTTGTGTATCCTTCTCCAAGGGATCACCTATCTTGTAGCCCTCCAAGACTTTTTGCGTTGCCTCAATGAAGCGTGAGTATATCTTCTCATGGACGTATACTCTTTCAATGGCACAGCAACTTTGGCCAGAATTAAAGATAGAACCGTCAACAATTTCAGCCGCTGCCCAATCTAGGTCGACATCTTCTCTGACGTATGCCGGGTCCTTGCCGCCAAGCTCCAGCCCAACATTGACAATCCTGTCGGAAGCGGCCTTCTGAACTGCCAAGCCGCCGGCAACGGAGCCCGTGAAGCAAATCAGTGAGATCTTGGGATCCCGCACCATTGATTCCATGATCAATGGAGAACCACAGTGGAAATATTGGAGAACGCCAGATGGGAGACCAGCTTCAGTGAATATCTTAGTGAAATGCTCAGCAATCGTGGGCGTCTGGGGCGATGGCTTCAAAATGACTGTGTTGCCAGCAAGAAGGGCCGGAATGAGCGAGTTAACCAAGATCAAGTAAGGATACTAGAAAAGCCAGTTAAAAAAGATCACAATCGGCAGATCAGATGAGAAGCGTCCTACATTCCATGCGAAGATAACCAGAACCGGCCCGACAGGGACCTTGCGAATAAATCGCTTGAATCCCTTCTCAGCTTCGCCTTCTGTGTCCTTCAACGTCTCTTCGCTGATCTTTATTAAGTAGTTGGCGCGTTTGATGGCCGTTGTGACTAGTAGTTTGTGAGCTGGACGTTTATCCTGGCCGAGTATCAGAATCCTTTCTTACTTTCAACTCCGGTGTAGGCAATGGGACGTCCCATTTGCACCGTGAGCTCCTCCGCTAGTTGATCCTTCTGCTTCTCTAGCAGCTCTAGAGCCTTCTTGACGATAATTGTGCGATCTGTCAGTGAAGTCTCTCGCCATGTCTTGAAAGCCTCTGTAGCAACCCTGGGGATCTCTTCCAGCTCCGATACGCTAACTCCACTGCGCGTCAGGATCGGTTCATTGGTTGTAGGCGAAATTGTGGTGATGGTTTCAACAGACATCTTGATTTTGACTGAGGATAAAGAACTATAAACTAGGTATACCAGACGTGGATGTTCTTTGCCAGGACTGAAACTTCGAAAGTATTTCAAGCCGGTGTCTATAAGAATTGATATAGGTAATTAACGTCACCGATCACCGGAATGGAGGGGCAATTAAGGGACGTCAACTATGTACCCCGCCAAATACCCCGGTAAACCAATGGTTTCTTTATAACCTTATCGTGTCTTATCGCTACTTCTCGAATATTTTGGCTTGTTGCTATGGACTTGGCGACATGTGATTTTAAGATCCAACATAGCGATACTGTACCTATCAATTTACAGCAACTCTATCGCGCAGATCTACCGCGACACTTACAATGCCGGCGGAGAAGCGGAACCACTTCCTCGACATCGACGAGAGCGACGACGACAACGGCAGCCAGGGCTATGATTCAGACGCCGAACAGCTCCGGAAGGGTGCTTCCAAGCGTCGCAAACTCAATCAAGACGACGGCGCCGACGAAGACGAGCCACTGAGCGAAGACGAGGTTCCAGAAGAGGGCACCGATGACGAAGTAGAGGCGGAGTTGAGCGAGGAGCGCGAAGAGAGTGACAAGTCAATAGCCAAGGAAAAATCAACATCCAAGGACTCTTCCAATCTACCAGACATATCGCGACCGTTATCGAAAAAGAACCTCGTGGCCACAGAAAAGGCAGTGAAAAGAAGCGGCGTAGTTTACATCTCGCGCATACCACCGTTCAGTAAGCTTGGGCCGTCGCGCAGTCTTACTCCACAGGTAAGGTGTACTAATCAGGACTTGAACAGTGAAACCTGGCACGGTACGGTCCATCTTCGAGCGATTTGGAAAGATCAATAGAGTTTATCTGTCCCCCGAGGATCCGCAAGTACGGGCTCGAAGAATCCAGCAGGGTCAGAACCGGAAAAAGAATTTCAACGAGGGATGGCTGGAGTTTATACAGAAAGCCGATGCGAAGGCGGCGGTGGAATTGCTCAATGGCACGACGTTGGCCGAGGTAGGCATGGCGAAGAAGGGGAGCTATTATCGCGACGACATATGGAGGTGAGACTCTTTTACATGCATCATTCTTTTACGCCCGAAGTCTAACACTCTCTCAGTTTACGGTATCTAAAAGGATTTAAGTGGCGTACGTATTCCCATCGCGTTGCCACCAACTCTTGCGAAACTCATATCTCTGTCTGCGTCTTGTCTCTGGAATATAGAAACTGACGAGACTTTTTGTTTAGATAATCTGACCGAGCAGATAGCAGCAGAAACAGCAGAGAGACAGTCGAGAATGCGCGCCGAGATCAGCAAAGCAGCGAAAGAAAATAAGGAGTTCGTCCGAAACATACAGAAGGCGAAGGAGCTCGAAGGCATACAATCCAAAGCAGCTGCTAAGAAGACCAGAGATGCGGAAAATACGGCGACGGCTCCCGCGACTGTTCCGGAGACTGAGCGGAAGAGCTTACGCCAGTTCAAACAGGCTGCAGTGGGCAGGAAAGGACCGGAGAAGACTTCAGAGGCTGCGAAAAGGGTTCTCAGCCAACTTTTTTAATGCATTCTCAGCAATGATACCCACACTCAAGATTTTTAAGCCCCTAGGGCATAATTAAGAAGAAAGCAGCGTGAACGTGTGCTTTTGAGTTAGATTTGAATAGCGTTTAATTTCCAAGGAGTGAAATGTTGTGAGAACAGTGTAGTCGACCTCATCTATCGCCCAGCTCCTCATTACTACCTGCTAGGGACACATTACTCATTCCCTTTCCGGCATCGTCATATCTTTTTCTTCAGGCGCAATTACAATACTTCGCCAACACTTGTACTGTGCTGCAAAGAAGAGTGTAAGTATGAAGTTACGACTGATGATGGCATTGACATTGACTATTTTCTGCATGAAACTATGCGTCATCTTCCATCGTAAGCTCATCAAAGTCATCCAGAAGTTCATCCATATTGACTTGCGGCGCATCATCATCCCCTTCGTCCGTCTCAGCCACCGACATCTCGTCCGGATGTGGTTGCCTCTTCGGCTGCTTGTACAACTGTACGCCAGCCCGGAAATCCTCATCTTGTTCGATGTCCTGTAAGAACTGCTCGAACTCACGGTCCATGCGCTCTTGGTCGGTCTTCTTGGGTAGTAGCTCGCCCTCATCCTTAGCCATACGCTTGACCTTCCACTGCCTCTTCTTGTTCTTTCTGCGGTTCGGGTAGTGCTTCTTGACGATGATGACGTCGGGTATTCTAGAGGAGTATGTGTGGGACTGTTCAATAGCCTCGAATTCTGGGTTGTTGAAGATGGTGCCCGAGAGCATATAGCCCATTACTGAATCGCCCGCATGTAGCAGACCGCCCAAATGTGTCTTTGCCCAATATGTTTTGTTATTCGTACCTAGGTCTGTAGCCCTTGCCACCTCTACCTCAGCCAGCACCCATTTTCCTTTCGTAGCGCTTAAGAACTGTCAGTAATCATCTTTAAGAGAGCTCATTGGAAGTATGTGTAACACAGGTTTGTTTGGAGACACAAGCAAATGTCTAGATGAAGGATGCAAAGATGCGTGTTGGAATGAAAATGGCACCAGGAGTTTAGAATGCAACAAATCCTCCATAAACTAAGGTGACAGGGGTTTGTTATACGTACCCAGAGATTTCGCAATCCATTACAATGAACTCGACCAAGTCCTTTGCTTCAGCTAGCGCTCCAAATGGAGCTCGCCAGTATATTGGCGAACTTATGTCTGCCGTCTGGAGTGTCGAGGGATCTAATAAGTAGACCGATGTACCAATCTTATAACATATTGAGAGAGGAGAGATGTTTCCGGCTTGTTTGGCCAGTGATATTGGGAGCGCGACCAGGTCATCCTTGCAAACAGGAATCAACTCTACCGAAAAGGTGAATTTGAAACTCTTTTTGGCTGTATGACTGTCCTGTGAAATAAGTTCTGATGATTTTTTGACGCGCACTGGAACGACAGAGTTGAGGAAGTCGACAAACTGGGAACTAATCAGCGGATACTGTATACGAAATTGGATGTGACGAGTTACCTTCTCTGCTTGATTTCTCGCGCTGAAAAAGAAGTCGATTCCGTCCTTCGCCTCTTTGATATTTATTGTGTCTCGATGTGCCCCGTGTTTTAATATGAGCTGTTCAAGGAACAGGAATGTGCGTTTCTAATATGTGAGTGTCAGTACAGTATCAATATCGACCAAGCCCCATATAAACATCCAAGATGAACTAAGCATCGAGCTGGTTATCGCTTACATGCAGTACTTTCTATAACCAGTTAGTTTTCTCTACCTTCAATGAGTGAATAGGGGTTAGCAGCGCATTACTTACCTGCCGTACTTGGACACTTGCCCTCCACACATTGGCAGTGTATGACTTGGCACATTCGGGGCATTGTTGGTAGGCAACGACTAGGACTCAAGTCAGCAAATATTTCTCTCAAAGAATAACAGCTGTTTTTGGATGATCCAAGTCCTTAACATGTGGTACTCGAACACTATGAACAAACATAATAAGGAGAGGTGGCAAATAACATACCATATGTGACTTCGAGAGCCTGTTGCATAACCTTATCTTCTGCAACAGCTGCTTGTATTACCAATTTCACCCTAACTCTCCGACTGTGGGGTTCGGTCCAGATGAATGAAGCGTCTATTATTCTCGTTCGGTTGAGGCTTAGTTTTTTGAGGCATAGCGCAAGGAGTTCGCGACTCTCTGGTAGGGCGGACACCCAGCTGGTAGGCGCTACATATTTTAAAACCAGCACGTCAGCTTTATGCTTCGCTTATGAGGGAGTTATCGATGGCGAGGCTCGGTTTTCTTCATCGCATAGAAGATCGATCGGTATACTCACTATAAGATAGTTAGTATGGAATCCAGGACAGGTAACGGGAAAAGAATACGATATATGTGTGTACATACCGTTGAAGCCATCGGTCACAGTCTCTGCAAAAATGCAGTGTTGCCTCCCTCTGGATTCCTTGGGAAATGTCTTTGGTAAGCTTGAAGCAGTCGTAGCACTTGGCATCGATCGCTGTCATTCCATCGATAGGTGCTCCGCAATCCGCACAGAGGATACTAGAATAGTAATTAGTCGTGTGAACCGTGAGCGAGAAGAATCAACCACGCAAATCGACTCTCTGTACGGTAGAGAAGTCGACTAACTCGCCGCCGTCAGGCGTATCGAGATCCGTTCGAACATAAGTGAAGAAATGTGACGTACGTTGCGGTGACGCCCTGCGTCTGCGCCGGAGCCGCTAAGGGCATCGGCGCATCCAGATCCATCGACATGATGATGGCCACCTAGTATTTCGGAGTATAGAGAAGTTGTTGGTGGCCGAGCTCTGGAATGCTGACGGTTAAGCACACGTATAGAGCGACGTTGGTCGATATAATATAATGCACCGCAATAGTAGGAGTAGGTACCTAATCACCAAGATAGTGGCGGGGTTTTTCCAAAAATGTTGCCCCTCGTTCTGATTGATAAGCTTATCTGTGGCTTCCCGCCGCCACTGTTACTTATCGATACGGGGTAGTTGACAGGCCTCTTTGCCGGGTAATGCTATTTACAATTCCGATACCCAGGTATGCGAAATATTCTTCTTCATACCGAGAAGTGAGCATAGTGGTGTTTTCAAGCCTGTGATGAAGAAGTCTGTTGGTAATATATTTTATCCGACGTATCCGGCGACTACTGACAAAGCATACTCGATCCTTCTGTCGTCTTCTTAGATTATAGCGCGTTACTCAACACTAAGGAGAGAGGTGATTTTGCACGCTGTCAGATTTCACTTCAAAATATCTATCTACTTTCTCAGTCAAGAGATGGATGCTATAATTCTTTGTGGTCAAAATGTGCAAGCGCATTACCAAACCTGAAGCTGAAGGCGGCTAGGCAATGCTATGATACTAGATAGACTAAGCTTTCTGTAAATCGATCGACCGCTCGGAAAACTTGGAGAACGAAAGTATGCTCTACTAACAAGGCTTTACAAAGGGCATCAATACCAAGTCTTACAAGCGTCAATCTTAACGGCCCCATCCTATCTTTAATACTGTTCAAGTGCTGGAATATTAATCGCTTATTGTCTGTGTTAGATCAAGTGTATGTCGATGCAATGAATCCTCAACGACAACCAAAGTTGCTCAAATGTAAGAAACAGACTTTCATATCATAGCCAAGACTTCAATATTCTCGTATCATCCTAGATCGGCAGTTGAGCCGGCGGCGACCGGCGGATTCTCAGTTATTGTAGCTACTCCGTTTCGTCGCATTTTCCTTATTCATTATTATTTGTTCTGTTTCTCGTGTCGTCATACCCAAATAGTATGATGTCTCAAAATAGGAACAGGCCGGCTTGCCAGATCGGACATGGGTGCCCCATAGATAGGCAACTTGTTCCAACGACGTTGTTCTGCCGGTCTATATATATACCGAATATCCACGCTTAGAGCGAATGTTCTAATAAGACGTGCTCCCCGGCTTCCGAGACTGTTTCAACCGGCGTAGCTTAATAATTGCTTCGTGATAAGGGGAATTGATGTAGACGGTTCCGTACCGTCTAATTGTCCAACTATTCTGATTATATTATTCACATAAACACTGGCTACTAGCGGTCGGTTAGAGACAAACCTTCCCTATGATTTTTTTCCTCTCTTTGGGAACCCGAGATTATAGCCCTTCATTGTTGATGAAAATCGATGCCGTATGTCCGGAACAGGTCCGGTTGGAGCTGTACAGGATGATCAAATTGCGTGATTCAACTCCACGCTAGCAACATTAACCACCCATCAACGACCGTCGTCACGGGCGCGGGGTCGTCAAGATGGGGGGCAATGTATTAACTGGTTTGCCTCCAAATAATGATACGAGCACGAAGGGTGGGTTGGGGCAGTGTTTGGGGAAAGCCTAAGGTATGCAGTATTCCATTGGATAGCTAGTGCTTTGCGCAATCGTGTGTTGCTCGCACATCAGTGCCTCGACATCCTACGACATCGGGGAACTCTACGCGACGAGGCTATATAAAACGATGATGGTCGTCTCCAACCACCCCCATGTATCCCCTCCGACCACGCTCCGATTGAGTTACCATCGTAAAACTAGCTTCAAGATCATGGCTCCCTCTGCTACAACAACCGTCACTGAGACGGAAAGCGCGCCAAAGCAGCTGAAGAATAACCCTCCTCTTGACAGCCTGTACAAAGAATTCCAAACGTACTACTTCTCGAAGGAGGCTGAGGAGGGCAAGGTAGACGGTTTCGAGGCGGCGAGGTACCCTCACTACCTGCCTACATGGAATAAGGCACAACAGTATCCGCCCCTTGAACCCTTCGAACACTACGAGCACGGCAAGGATGCGGACACTTCGTTCCCAGAGCTCCTTCCCACGACTGCTCAGGTAACGCATCTCACGCCAACCATCGGAACTGAAGTCCGCGGTGTTCAGTTGAGCTCTCTCAGTGATGCTGGTAAGGATCAGCTCGCGCGCTTCGTTGCCGAGAGAAAAGTCGTGGCATTCAGAAACCAAGATTTCAAGGATCTATCGATTCCTGACGCCTTGAAATTCGGTGGCTATTTCGGACGTCACCATATCCATCCCACAGTAGGTGATTCCTGAGTTGTCTTCGCTTTTCTTCACCCTGGTCTTTGCCGGGGATGGAATACTCGACTAGGTTCGCCAAGACAACAATCACTAACCCGAATGCAGTCCGGCTCACCAGAAGGCCACCCGGAGATTCATCTCGTGCACCGCGGTGCTGGCGACAACAAGTCTGATCAGTACTTCGCGGATCGCGTAAGCTCCGTGGCATGGCACTCGGATGTTTCATATGAACAGCAGCCTCCCGGAACAACTTTCCTATACATCCTTGACACGCCCGAGACTGGTGGCGACACACTCTTCGCCAACGCTGTAGAGGCGTATAACCGCCTAAGCCCTCTGTTCAAGGAGAGACTACATGGTCTGAAGGCTACCCATTCTGGCGTCGAACAAGTCGCAGTCGCGCATGCTCGAGGAAGTATCAACAGGCGAGAGCCGGTCACTAATGAGCATCCGATTGTTCGAACCCATCCCGCCACAGGAGAGAAGGCCCTATACGTGAACCCGCAATGTGAGTTGGTCATCAGCACGAACGTGGGCTCATGAAAACTGACTTAAAGCTCTAGTCACTCGCCGAATTGTCGGGATGAAGAAAGAAGAGAGTGATGCTATACTCAAATTTTTGTACGATCATATCGCCTTTGGAGCCGACTTCCACACCCGGGTTAAGTGGGAAGAGGGAACCGTAGTCGTCTGGGATAACCGTGTTACTCAGCACTCAGCATTGTTGGATTGGCAGAACGGGCAGCGACGGCATCTGGCTCGGATCACACCACAAGCCGAGCGACCGTTCGAAACACCATTTGTAAACTAATTCATAAGAAGTCAGGTAGAATGTCGCCCGAATATAACTTAGACTTGCTAGTGATTGACTTCCGCTGCCCTCGGTTTCGTCTGCGTTCCTCTTGCCGCTGTTTAAGACGCGCGATGATATCCATGTCTTCGTTGTCTGAGACAGTACTCTTCTCGGTTGCTTTTGGCTGGCAAGTTTGCGGGTCTTTTGTAGCTGTTGATGAGCTACTTAGTGCTGGTTGTGAGATTCTATGTGCGAGACCATGGCTACTGGTGTCGCCCACACGATCTTCGCTTTCGCGCATGTGATGACGCGTAGTGTCGGGTGATGACCTTGGCTTAGGTCGGCTCAGAGAGACGTCGGATGGCATCCTATTGAATCCAGCCGCGGCACGAGTCACCGGAAGTGCTGATGGCAGGCTATCCAGTCGCTCGGCTTCTTTACCCGGGCTTTCCATTAGGCCGTGAAGAGATAGCTTCTGCCATGAGCTTTTGTGGTCATCAGTACTATCATCACCATTTTCATCTCTACGAAGCTTGCGAGTCGCAAGTCGCTGTTTTTGGATAAGAGCCTTTCTCTCCTGCTTGATCTTCACAAGATTAGTGACCTGCCCTACGACAGGTCGCGAGATGTTCTTAATCATCTGAGCGTTTTCGAGTTCAGAAGCATCCTTGAGACGCTTGTATTCGGCGGCATGCAGGTGAGCTGTAAACTGTTGAGCCGTAGTCAAGAATTCATCTTCCACCATTCGATAACGATCGTCCCCATCGATACCGTCGATCATGAGACTGCACACATCTTAGCATACTCCTTTACCAGTCAACGAAACTGACGTACGTCTCTTGTGGCGGCTGTGGTACTGGAGACGTCGATGTGGATGTAGATGCAGATCGCCCTAATGCGCTAGTTAGAGCAGTTGGGTTTCACTCACCAAGGTAACGGACTTACTTGGTCGTTTCAAAGTCTTTTTTGTGGCGCTCACTGTATCTGAAGAGGGCACTGAGTCTGCTTCGTCTTGAGCGTGCCTAGCTTCTTCTTGCTTCACATTTCGAACCGGGCTTGAATCCGCTGGCGTCGGATTCTGAAACAGCGCTCGTTCACGGCGCTTCCAGGGTAGAATACGAGGCATAATGCGATGAGTTCTCCTCTAAGCGCATTATGTAGATGGTAGCCGCTGCAGGAGCTTAAATGCATTTCATTAAACCCCTGAACTTTACCTAGGTAGTTGTTAAAGTCGATAAATATCGTTGTTGTGAACCACTTAACGTGTGAAGTACCAAGACGCGCAGGATGAAATAAGTGGGTCGCCGTTTCCAGTTGTTCAAGTACCAGTGTGCCCCGAGTTGTGGATAAACGGATAGTGGAATATTTAGAAGAGTATTGTATAAGTCAAGACATTGAAAACAATTTCATGCTGTTGAAAAACCTCTAGAAGTTCTTTGTTGGTTCATTGATTCGTTTCTAAATTAGAAATTTTGTTTCTAGAATCATAGCCACATGAGGAGGAGCCCGCTCCTGTATCAGTCTCTGAGTTTCTGCAATACATGATCGAGAAGCCTCTGTACGTCTAGTGATCTTTCCAAAGTCTTCATCTGCGTTAACTTCTGCTGCATGTCTTCCGCGAAAGAGCGCTGCCCCTCAACAAAACCAAAGACACCTTTTTTCCACGCCGTCGCGAGAGCAAGTAGCGTCTTTGCTCTAGCCGTCCTCTGGCTCTCCAGCACAACACTTGCCTCGTCTAATAGCAGTATTGTAAACCATCTTGTTGCTAGCAAGCTTTCATCAGTGCTCGTAACAGCCCCTGACTGAGTTGCCTGATCGAGAATATCAAGAGCGTTGGTGAATAACGTGTCTTTGGCAATAAAGACGGACTGTTTTGCGCCCTCAACTGTAGTGGCTATGTCGCCCAAGACACTAGCCGGTATTGATTGCATCCGTGGACGGTTATAAGCTGTCATAGCTGCTTTCAGTGCTGCATCGGTGGTTTTCCGCTCTAACTCTGTAAGCTTATGGGCTTCACCATCCGGAGCCAAATACTCTGATACGATAGTCACTACTTCGGCATACATATCTATATCATCTCGCGCGGCAGCGTAGTCGGCCAGCGCTTCAAAAGCATGTGGTCTGTACTCGTCATTCTTGCGCTTGGCTTCACGGATCGCGATCTTCTTAGTTTGTGCCGAGATTGTTGAGTCGCTCTCCCAAAGTTTTCTTCCATGACCAATAAAAATGGGGTAGGCAGCCACCACCTTCTCTTTACCTTTGAACGTTTTCAGTGAAAGCGCCTTATCTAACACTGGCCATATCTGCTGAAGGGTTGACTCGCTGAATTGCCCGCCTTTTCCAACGGCATTGCTCAAGGCAGTTATCATGGAGGAAACAGTAAATGCGGCGCCATGCTGTAAAGCCCATTTTGAAGTGTCCAGGCCCTTTGATATGAGACCCACAATCTCATCGACATAGCGTTTCACTGTATGATTTCCTCCAGCATGCTGAGTCCATGCCGCGTCGCAGACTTCCGAAACATATTCATCGGTGTCAAACTTGCCGAAATATGCGAAGGGTAGAAGTTGAGTTTCCAAATCAGTGAAAGCATCAGGCGATACTTTAGCAATTGCAAGAACGGCATCTGCTATTTTCTGTCGTCGTAGGTCATCTTCAGCAGCAAAATATAAGTCTACTAGTCTTGTCGTGTATCGGGTCCGAGTTTCAGGAGACGCAGATCTAAGTAAATAGGCAGCGCTTTTCGCATATGCTTTGCTCACTTCGTTGTTACGGTCCAGGATTTGCGTGTGGAGGCTTTTGACGAATATAGCGTTATAAGGGGCAAGGAAAATGCTGTGGCGTAGAGCCAACGTGCTGAGCACCTCACTGCAGCCAATCTTCGTTTGCATACCAAGTGCCGATTTGATGGTTGTTACCAGCTGAGGAGCTAGCTGCGACATGACAGCTTCGTCGGTAAACCTAAGACAGTTCACTATACACTCGAATAACGGAGATCGTGTGGCTGCAGTGCTCCGTAGCTTATCGAGTCCTTCGCGATCTTCCTCGCTGACTCTCTGATAGTAATAGTTAACTTGAGCTGGCTCAACTGTGCTAAGTAGTCCGAGGGCATGGGTAGTAATCGTTGGGATGAAGGGCTTTAGGGCATCGCCACCGTTCTTCACGACATCTAAAACCGTGCTGATGGCCATGAACTTTACCTCCTCCACTGAGTTCTCGATTCCCTTGTCAGAGAGCAAGAACGGGAGAACTTGAGCAATCATCGCCTTGGCTGAAGAGGACGAGTTGTTTTCTTTCAATTGCGATACCAGAGTCTTCGAGAGGCCCATACAAAGTTTCAGTGCTGCCTCTCTGACGGACCCTTTCTGGTCGTCTAGGACTCTCAGTGTAACTCTCCAGATGTCTACGTAGTTCGCCTCATACTTGATATAAGGCTGTCCATAGATAAGATCAGCGATGGCGGCACAACTGGCCTCTCTGACACGCCATTCACGGCCATCAAGAATGCTCTTGAGCAGGTCAGTCATAATGGCATCGAAATTTTCGTCAATTGTGGCTGTTTGGTCTTTGACAACAGCCTTCCAAATATCATCCATTGATCTTCTCACATTGGGATTTGGATCGAACCTATATCGATAGAGCTTTGGGTAGATCTTGGGGTCTAATTCGGCTTCAGATAGAATAGTACTCAAACCGAACCTCCCAAAAGCCGACCGAGCAGTCCATGTAGCCGCGTTAGTTGCGAGGGCCATGAATTTATAGATTAAGCTTTGATCTCCGACTTCATTGGCCAGATTGATGATGTCTTTGTACGACGTGATAGATTTACCATCGCCAGTAGGTAGCGCTCCTGCGTCGAAAAGTTCTGTGTCTTCGTCCACTTTAAGCTGTGTTTTCGTACCAGTGAAACTACCAACAAGATCCTTGACAAGATCACCCTTTAATGACTCATCACCCTTCTCATATACTAAGGCAAGGCCTCTTGAAGCAGTTTCTTGCACAAGCTCGTCGCGGGCAGTCAGTAGTCGCATGAAAGCTACCTGACAATTGCGAAGCCGCGATTGGATGTCTGGCAAACTGGAGCAGTATTGAATGATACAAAACAGCCATATACCCGATGCTTTGATAAGTGATGGCTTTGTTGCTTTGCAATCGTTGAACAGCTTATCAAGGGTGTCATTGACCTGTTCTGGCCTCTTGCGGAGGTTCCTGCCTCTATCTTCACCACATCCAGCCGGTTCGATGTCGATGCTAAGCTGGACCGAATCTGAGTCCCAACGAGCTATCGCTGCGGCGATTGCTTCACCAACAGCAAAGTGAACTTCTGTTCGTTTGATTTCTGAGAGACTAAAAAGCTTCTGTAGTATCTTGCCAGCCGGCGTTTCTCCATTGTTAGATGATTCGTTTAGATCCGGAATAGCCAATCTGCCAAGCGTGTAGATAGACTTCTCATTACCTTGCTCAGCAAGAGATGTAAGACGGTCAATGATGGTGTTTAATTCTTTTTCTGGTGAAGGCCAACAGATGCCGGTAGTCCACAATTGGGCAAACGAGTCCATGGCAGCATTTTGAATACCTACGTCGCTCCCCATTAAACCTAACAGAGCACGCCTGTTGATGAATTGGATGTGATCAGACATCTCTGGAGGAGACAAGTGGCCATACAATACCGCTCTGGAGATATACCCAGCGAGACAAGCGAGTGAGCATTGGTACTGTGCCGATAGAGACGCTGGCGGCTCGTCTGTGGACGACAGGAGTTCCCGTAACTGAACAATTTCAAGAGGAGCACGACTATCCCATGGTGCAAGGATTCCAAATGTTTTAGAAACCAACTGCCTAACCTTTTGGTTATTAGAGCCACGCAAAGATAGCAGTTCATGCGTCCTTCCAGAAAGGGTCGAGATAATAGTCTCTGACGGGGCAAACGACAGAATATCAGCTAAACAGGCGATGCAATCCTCTCCGCCCACATCTGGATGGTCCCGAAGACCATCAAGGGCTGCATTTAAGAGACGTAAGACGGGATTTGGGTTTACCGCTTTGACGTAGTCTCTAATGGAGCAACGAACTACCAGATCGTTTTGGATTTGTCTTTCCAACTGCGACTCCCAATCTATCTCGACACTGCTCTCACCAAGGGCGGTGAGGAGAAAAACCTGTTTAACAAAGCGTATAGCTATTGGAAATGCTTGGAGACGATTATTCGAGTATAACGCATATTTGGAGGTCTGGTCAATGGCCATTTCATGCTCTTCAACTTGGCGAGGTGTAGAGTCAAAGAGATATTCTGATAGCTCTGACCAGTCGGGTAACTGCAGTTTCTCTTCAGGGTGTAGTTTCGTGGCCCACCAAGGATCTAATCCTCGTTGTCCTTCCTCCAAAACATCTCGTCGCTCAGAAGAACTCGCCGCTAGAGCTAATATGCTAATCCAGCGTGCTTTGATGTTATTGAACGGCAGGCAATTATTCGCGAATCGCACAGCAACGTGACGAGCTGTCCTTACATTTTGCTGCTCCGGTGAGTTCATGTATTCTAGGAGAAGCACTTCGAGATCTCGATGTTGGGCGGTATCAGTCGACTTAAAAAGACTCATCATGCTAGAAAGAGCACTCTCGACGTAGACGACAATGTCCGGGCTAGGGTCAGACACCAAAGAGTCGAATAGCCACTTGAGCAGGGAGTCTTTTGCCTTATACTCCAAGCTGCTTACTCTCGCCAAGGTGCCAATTGTTTCGTAGGCGTTAGCGCGCAATCGTTGTTCGTCTTGGGTTTGAGATTGGTTGTTCCGAGGGTTGGCCACTGGCCAGCCCTGCCTGAGTATATAATCTTTGAGAATCATGACGAGAGCTGGTCCGATTTCTGTATCCGCTGCTCTAAGTTCAGAACTATTCCGTGCTATCCAGGAGAGGAAGCCCAGAAGGGCTTTATGCAGCCTCAAGGCCTCTAGACCAACTATCGGGGGCTTCTCCCCAGTAGTCAAGGCGAAATCCTCTTTCACGGCATCCAGAACTTGCTGCTTTGGGGTGCACGCGATGATTGACTTTGATAATAATCTAAGAATTTGTATTCTGTGAGCTGCTGGGAGTGTATTGTGCGCCACAAACAGTGACTTCACCACCGCCGCATCTTCAAGATCAACACTAGCTCGCTTGAGGACATCATCAGCTACTGACGAGATTCTTGAGTCGGCGGAACCTGCTGCGCATATGATAGGTAGGTAGCGTTCGTCATCTTTGAATGCGCCACTTGCGAGAAAGTTGACAGCCTTCGTCTTGCATTCGGGGAGACTAAGGCTGTTCGGGGCATTCGGCTTCCATGATTTTGGATCTCTATTGCGCAGAAAAGCAACATCTTCCTTTGTTAAACCAGATGGCGAAGCATCTAATTTGGTCGATATCTCGTCGTCAGATGCTAAAGCGACATCTTGTCTTAATAGAAATAGCTTCCCAAGCCAATCTGCTACGTATTTTGCGTCGGAGCGATTCGCAAGGCCGACAGCTTCTCGAAGTGTGAGATCTTCTGAGCTTCCCCTTCCGGGAATCTTTATTTCCAGTAGCAGACGAAGGAATATGTTGAAGAAGCCGGCAGCGCTAGCTGAGCTTATCTCCTTTGATATATCACGCAGCACAACCGGAAGCAGGTCGCGACGTTTCGACTGCTCCAGACGAGACATTCCTTCTCTGATAAACGCAAGATCTAGCTGTTTCACGATTGGTGAAGTTGTCCGCTTGTATTGCTCTAGGAGAGCGGCAACAGGTAGCACGACTCTATCTTTTACATTAGCTCTATAGGCTGCACTTCGATCGGAAATAACCTACCCAGAGGGCTGAGCGAAGTTTTTGACACTCATGAAGGCTTTGAAAGTCTAAGGTAAGTGTCAGCGATAATGCCAGGGAAGGGGCTAGGTATCTGTCGCTTGCATCTTCTCGGACGGCTTTGTGTTGGCTCCCAGCCTTCTCAAGTAATGAGGTTAGCTGTGAATGAAGAGCCTCGCTCAACTTCTTTTCATCGCCAGATACAGCAGCGAATTTATATCTGATCGATGAGACGAGCTTGAGCTCTGCGCTTTCGTTGGATGCAGCCATGATGCCTTATTTACTGGTAGCGATGGGGGCTAGACAGACGTGGGGGGGTGAATGTTGCCGGAACAGCTTAAAGATTTGGTATCGCAATCACCGTGCCTGTTGCGATGAATCGTCTGAGCCTGCTCAATACGCCCACGCGTTTAGGTACTGTAGCTCGATGCAATAAGCAAGGCTCCTTGGTGGATCCGGCACGATGAGAAGATGCCGGTACCGGTAAGATTTAAGAGGTGCATACGTGAGAACGTGGTGTTTGGACAATCATGTCATGGTAAAACTGTAGTCTTCATTTGAGAAAAACGTATCGGAAATGGTGACCCTCGCTGGTTTTGTTGTGTGTTCCTTCACATGGGCCAGTTTAGCCAGCAAGTTGCTCACGTCAACATGGTCCCGTCGTCACTTCATAGAAGTGGATTAGGTAGTACCTATGGAAGGTGGCTGTAAGCTGTTAAGAGGTACGCCACACGAGTGAAACGTGGCGGTGCAGTCTGTTTGGTCCTGCAACAACATTCTGTTTAATCCTGTTTAATCCGAGAATTGTGTTTTGCTGGAATGGAATGGCTAACTCTGCGGAAAATTACGTTCTCGCCTGATATAATTCGCTTCAAGTCCTTTAATGAAACTGATGCGCTTCTTTCAAAAACAGTGTCGGCTGATTGCTCTGTTTAGGCCTCGCTGTTGCCGCCAGAGTCTCACGATTTTATCAGTGCTGCGAATTTTTACGAAGAGGAAATTGCTATAACTTTCACCCTTCTTTTGGCGTTATCTCATACAACCCAGATGTAGACACAGCGATCGTACGATTGTCGTGTCGAATCTACTGTTGCCTATGCTATAGTAGCGGCCAAAATAACGAAGTCGCACCGGTTATCGACCGGTAACAGTCGATTTAGTTGGCGTTGCCTCCTTTCAATGAATCGGTAATTTGGTAGGTATTGTGAGACATCGTCTGGGTCGCGACCTTGACCATGTAGGTAGCAGGCGTCACCATTCTGTTAGGTAGTACTTCCATACTTCTACTCTACACGCGTCCAACCGTTAGAGTTGCCAACATCTCGCGCGAGAGAATCTTTTTTCGAGATCTAACTAACTCTAGCGCCAACTATCAAACTTAGATGAGGGCATCCAGTACGAGTAATGACACAGTGTAAATGAAAACCTGCACCCATCCCGAGAGACGCATGTAATGTTTGCCGATAATCCTTCCGGCGTCGGGATTGGGCTCGATCTCTCATCTCGAAAGCAACAAATTATCCACAGAGACGAATCAAGCATCGAACTCTGCAGCCAGCTATCTAATGGTCTGCATTAATTATCTACCTAGAATTGGGGGCAGAAAAGGCTATGCGGCACCAATGATATGGCGTCCTACGCAGATTGTGTGCAGCAACTGACCGAGCGGCATTCTCATAACGCCGGTGGTGTACGTTTCAGACTTTATTGCCATCTTACCGAAACACAGCTGCACCGTACCTGGACAACCTGTGGATACAGGTAGCTAGTGCTGTTCCACCCAACAGCCAACGGCGAATTGTCGACAATTCCCTCATCTAATCAGCTATTGCATCAGGGATCGTTGACTCGCGGGAACGTGGAGAAAGAATAGTTATGAACTCACCGTCAGTAGCAAAGTAGCTATGACACCTAGTTGGTAAAGTCTACAATCATCACAACATGTGTTACACGTGAATGATCATAGTTTGACGTCGTTATCGCTTCGATGTTAGGATGGGCAAACTCTGGGTGGACTTTCTTGCGGCCAACCAACAATCGAAATTGATTGGCACATTATTCATTCATACATCCTGGTGAGATCGAGCCCGCGTAATACTGTGTCTGTACACTGTAGTGGCGCACAACTCAGACCAACATCTTTCGCTGGCACCAAAATGCACCTCGATAATCGACAGACCCGGTTGTAACCTATTAGTCTCATTGTGGGCAGGACGAATTACTTAGAAACTAATGGCCCCATATATGCTCACTAAGTACCTGTACACCCGACGAAAGAAAAAACCAGATCCGTGCCAGGCAGGGATTATGTAGATCGGCGCATTTCCCGGAGCCCAGCCATCGCTTCTAATTCGAATGACTGGACCCAATGTCATTCACCAGCCCTCGCCCTTACACGTGGGAAGTTTGCCTAGTACATAGGCCATCCTCGCCAAACCTGTCAATTTGGTAGTGTAGGAACACCCTAGCTACGTTTAGGGCTTAATTCGTTAAAGAGCTTTGTCTGTTTGTCAACGCCTTAGCGACAGTTCTTGATTAGGTAAGCAGCGAACGCCGACTTAAGATTGCTCGGGGGCACAGGAATATGCAGAGGCCCGAGGATGATATGACCTATATGATGACAACAGCATATTGACTCTAGAGAAACTGCTTTCCAAGCAAGACATAACAGAGAGAGGCAGAAGCTCACGAATTGTAGATACCCCGTCCGAATAGAGTTCTTTACCCCAGAGCTCTTTACCCCGGAGCGCCTCACCTACCGGCCACGCCATGTGAAAATGCATACTGCGTGATATGCAAGTAAACTGCACTGTATATGCTGTATCGAAATCTCTGCGTCGGGTCTGATCACTAAACGCCAAGTTGCTAAAAATACTAAAATTAAGTTCATGTACAGCGCCGAATGTGCGGTGACGACAACTATATAGCCTCGGATATGGATATGCTATCCGCGATCAGGTAAAAGCTGGATCGATTCCCTTCACCCCGGGCCAATCAGTCATAAGGACCACTTTCGTCATATCGACAAGGCGATTCCGATGTGGGTACAGCGGATGCCTGTTCTTCTTCAAACAAATGAGACCTATCAAAAATATTCTGGGTTTGTGCTACCTACTTGAAAATCTGGACATATCAATTGTATTATTATGCTCTACTGCAGGCCCAACTACTAATAACTCTTGATTTTCCATCTTGAGTCCGAAATAGGTAGCGTAGAAGATGCCAGATCTCTGAAGAATAGAAATAAAAATAGAACGCTAGACAGGGGTATTTAAATCCTGCAATACTTATGTGTCGGTACGCACAGATGTACTTGGAACGGTTTTCATGTCTGGCTTGAGGACTATTCAGCAGGACTGTCCTCTTCAATGTCGAATTGAAATCTCAAACAACCAAAGATATCCGCTCATAGCAGTCTTAAGTAAACATACAAGTACTAGTGGATATCTTTATCTAATTTGTGACATCCAGTATTTGTTCAGCTGATAGTTGTTTCTAGATGTTTGTTTCCACCAAATTGTAGTGAATGCAACAATGACAACTTCGATCCTACAAGATACAATACTGTTTGTTAGATTAGCACGATACAGAAAATTAAACTATCTCGACTCTCTATTTCCATATACAGGATTATTATACTTGAAGAGCTCAACCTGTTTGGGTAGCGAAAAAAAGACCTTGGCCAAGATTGTGTTTTTATGTACCTAGTAAACGGCCCAACCCTTCTTAGAGGACCTACATAAACTTATCTTCAGGCGTGTGAGAATTTTCACTACCTGCTAACTAAACTTAGATAGGTACCGAAAGAGGCATCAGTTTCAATTTTGCTATGAACCTACCTGCAAGCCAATACCAACGAAAAAAATTCCATGAAAACGCATTAATTCAGCATCCAACTGGATACCCCTCTAGATCTTCAAGTATAGCAGTAACTACCAGCATCGACAGCTTCATAGTCATGAATTATGGAGCACCGATGGGCAATGGTTATGCACTTTGGACACGAGCAAATGTCTCTGATAGTCGCTGACTGCAAACATTTTGAGTGAGTAGATACAGTGCGTGGTTACTGTCTCAGCGGGATCTTGGTATTATGTGGGAAATACCCACTCACACCCAAGCTCTTTTAGACTTCGGGGCTACAGCAAGACATAGGCGAATTAAATGGGGAAAACAGAACAATGCTGTAGACCTACCTACCAGTACAGAGGTAGCCTAGCAGCTTCTCGACTAGTGGCGAGCATTAACTGGCTCTGAGCTCCACAGGCCGCCCACATCTGGTACACAGACCTCACCCGTCATGCGTCTGGTAGGATGCTCGCTATAATCTGCCTGTAACCTGCTGTACTGTACCTCAGCTACCTGGTAGCAGGATAGCCTTTGGCCCCAACCCACCCAGCTCCAAAGTCCACGTCCTCAATCTTTTTTTTTTTTCCCACTTACACATCCACACCAAAACCCGCAAACCAAACCAGCACCATCGTTGTCCTGTCTGCTTTTTGCGTTTCTTGCTCCCGTCGTGTTTTATTCTCCTCTCTCTTACACACACTCACTGGTCCCATTTTCTCTTCTCTCCCTCTCCCCTCCCTCCCTCCAACCCTAATCCCACGAGTAACACCCCTCCACCCACCCAACCCACTTCTCGGCTTCGTCTGTTGCGCGCGCTGTTAAGAATTATCCTTTCGCACCTGGCCCGGCTGTATTTTGTGTGCGCGTGCGCGGCCAACTCGGTTTTCCATCCTTCAATTGTCGCATCTTTGCCCAGACACAAGATTCGCCCAGCTTTTCTTGTCATTACATTCTAGTCCTTAGCAAATTGCCACACGGGCAATTCGAGCTCTGAGAGTCCTTTTATTCTGTCGATAGCACAATTGCGTTGTGACCTCGGAACCCGTTGGAGTTCGTCCCAGACCCTACTACGTCCCTGCTGCTTTCCACTCTGTTCCGATTGGTGCCCAAAAGTAAGTCGCGCTCTCTTCTTTTGCGTGCCCCTCGTCCCCTCGCCCGTCCTCCCTCTATTCTGCCCTCCCCCCCAGCTCTTCAGTGCTCGAGCTCCGAAGCAGCCTGCGAGGCGGCGCAACAACCGCCGTCCGTGTTGTTGTTGTTGTGCTTGCCCTCAGTTCAGCCGTGTGTTGGGGTGGCATGTCCAATTGCGCCTATGTCCGGAGATATGATCGACGTCGGACCGTTGGCCCCAACACATGCGTCATCGAAGCTCCAGTTTCCCGTGTCCACTGCCAGATGCAAAGGTGACGCCTTGCACCACCGAGACTCGCTGCCTGCTTCGTCACTCCGTCGTCGGTCCCGGTGCTCGTATCGCTTCGTGCGAATGCCGCGATTCAGTGCTTTCCGATCAATGCCCCGCACTGGCGATTTACACTGCTCAGCAAACCTCGACCGCACTACCCAAGTCCGCAGAACCCGCCTTACATCTCAGCCCCACCACCTGCGATTTGACCCGTCTATCGACCGCCCGGCCTCAACCGTGGCAAGCTTGATTTAAAAAGATTCGATGCACAAGCCAAAACATTGGCAGCATATGGTGATTGAAGCGTCAAAATCCGGAATCTCACCTATAGACTATGCTGCCCAACCACCTCCGAGATGCATCAACTAAGCCTTCGAGCGGACACCCAAAAGACAAGTTGCTTGGTAACGCAGCACTACTTGCTACGCGATAGAACTATCTGCTTGTCTCGATCCCCTAAAGCCAATTCGTCCCAATCTGCATTTGGCCTGGTCTGAAATACGCGGCTGGGAAGTGAATAACTCTGGGTGATGGATTGCACTGAGATGACGACCGTGGGTTTCCCGATTCAATTACGGATGTGACGAAACCACTCGCAGCCCACTATATCATACTCAGCAGTCGGGTGCAACGTAGGGAATGCTCGCCCAATCCACTAGACATACAGTCGGGCTGCTTCATAAGGTGCATTCTTATCTTCCCGACTCTCGTGAGGAGATAATTGCGCTACATGTCAACACGGGTCACACGTAACGAGAAAGAGTCTATCGAAGTAGGCCGCTTCGAGATTACGCGGTCTGGATGAACGAGCGCGACAATAGACAGCAGGGTTTTACTGAACTTCGAATTATTCGGCCAACTCGGGGGCGTGATCGGCCACGTCGAGCATTTTTGCCGATCATACATGCCAACTCTAGAGCCTTAACATATTCTGCACCAGAGAGCAAATGTATTCCAACGGAGCCACTGAGAGCTGGGCACCACAGAATCATTAAAATCACTATTGGCTACACAACTCTAATCATGCACTCTGCTTACACATGCTCTTTAGGTTCCGCATTATTCAGTATCCCAGCTTAGATTTAGTCGGCTTGACCTCTCGGTTTTATCTCCTTCAAATATCCCCTTGCGTCCGGTTGGCGAAACGGAAAACCTAAATTCTAGACTCGGCTCCAATTGCTGTCGTTTGCGTTTCATGCTGCATTCGGACTTTGGGCGTCGGCGTTAATTCCTGGTCTCTGGTTTGCACGATCTGGATATCAGCCAATTGGTCTGTTCCCTGAAGGTGAGTGTGGAATATCTCTGTTCAGATGTACCTGGTTTCATGAACCAGAGCTACTTGGTGTTGAGGCGATTCGCATTCCCAATAACACGTTGGTCATCTGCCTTCACTCTATTCTTCCTAAAAACACTGCACTGTGCTACAAACCTTACATGTTCAATCCCTTCTGGCCAAACAAGGCTGTCTGCGAACAGAAAGTTTCCCGCAACAACTGGCTTTCACTAATGCAACGGTCGAGCCCGTGGCATTACGTATTTCCTACTTTCGTCAATAGTGCAGGCTGTATGAAATTGCCAACCTGCTATATTTTGTTTCCTTCAAATCGCACCCTTTCGCTTTCCTTGTCTTTCTCACCATTGTCCTTTCGGTGCAACTCAATCGTCACCCTGAAAACAAGGCATCAGACGTCGCCAAATTCATAGCTCAGACTCAATGATTTAGCAAAAACTCATCATAGCGCACCGTCCTAGGCGATGATTGTCTGCTTTTGATTGAGTTTCTGATGATTCTGATGAGAGAGCAGGTAACTCTGACTGCCATGCGAAGTTTTATCACTCATTTTCAAGCATATAGTGTATAGCCGATACACTGCTCCTCTCAACAAGCGTTGACCATAGTCCTGACCCCTATCCCGACCGTCGTGATCCTTCATTTGAATGGAATGATTCAATCTTGACTTAAAGAGATCATTTATTTCTTATTTGATTGCGCTAACTAGGCATCTCGCTGCTGATAGACGCACTCGTCCTGTGAGCTACACAGCCTTCGCTCATCTTCAATTACGGCCTCCAAGTTCAATTAGTTGCGGAGCGTACTTCAGGTATGTAATTCATCTATATCTATCATTCAGCCTACCCGACTACATCCGTCTCTCCCTTTCCTTACTTTTGCTATTGAAGCGAACCCAAATTGGCGAACATGAATAGAGTTTGGGGTCTAGACAATGGAGGCGCAATTCAATTCCCAATACACGCAAACCCAGGAAGCCCTTGTATATATGCTCGCTACTTGTCCCAAATTTATCCCGCCCCCAGTTTTTCGAATAATCAATCCTCGCCTCCCTCATTCCCTCATTATTGACTTAATTACCAGCTACACAAATTCCGCTTAGTATTCTAGACTACCAACTTGGTACTCATCTCTAGTTGGTAAGCAGAGCCCTGTTGCTTTGAACTCAGCACCTATTACCCATGCCTCTAGCCATGTCGTAGGACATGATTGTAAATCTGAATATTATGAGCTGTATAATTTTTTCAAATTGGAGTATATCAAGACTGACGAAGAAAACAGACAATATGGACGGATTCAATCCTTACAATGGTAAGCCGGCCTCGAACGGCTCTGGATCCCAAGGTGACACCGGATCTCAAGGAGCACCTGGTGTTAACCCTGCCGGGCTTCCAATTCCGCCTACCAACGGTCAAGGTGGCGGTGAAATCGCTCCTGGGTTTCAGAATGATTCTGCGCGCCAAACTCTTTGGTACGTTGTCAGCTCTTCCATGCATTTTTACCCCCTCTAATCGGCTACAGGATGGGTGAGCTTGCCGGCTGGATGGACGAAAATTTCGTCCGC
Source organism: Xylaria flabelliformis (assembly GCA_007182795.1). Classification (NCBI taxonomy): domain Eukaryota; kingdom Fungi; phylum Ascomycota; class Sordariomycetes; order Xylariales; family Xylariaceae; genus Xylaria; species Xylaria flabelliformis. The sequence continues at coordinate 122,059 of VFLP01000059.1, read as the reverse complement.
AACATCTTCAGCTCCGCTATGAGCGAGAGCGTACAAGTCAAGATCATTCGCGATCGCCACTCCGGGTATGTTTCTATCTTGTTTTTGATCTTTTCATCGTTAATTTGGATTGTTTTTTTGTCTGCACGATTTCTGATGGTTATATAGGAATGCCGGTTATTGTTTTGTTGAGTTCACCACGCCGGAGGGAGCTCAGAAGGCGCTCCAACTGAATGGAACTCCGATTCCTAACACCGACCGAGTGTTCCGCCTCAACTGGGCATCCGGTGGAGGATTGGTCGATCGCCGTGATGATCGTAGCCCCGAATATTCCATTTTCGTCGGCGATCTAGGACATGAAGTCAATGAATTCGTCCTAGTCGCCCTTTTCCAGGCTCGATTCCCGTCATGCAAATCCGCCAAAATCATGACGGATCAACAAACTGGACAGTCGCGTGGCTATGGATTTGTTCGATTCTCGAATGAAGAGGATCAGCAGCGTGCTCTTACAGAGATGCAAGGTGTGTACTGCGGTAATAGACCTATGCGTGTATCGCCAGCCACACCTAAGAATCGGTATGTTGTCCAAGCAATATGTAAATTTATTTTACTGATGTGAGTCGATGCAGCGGTCACCAGGCGAATCATTACAGTCAATACGGTGGTGCACAGCCAATGGCGCCCCCTCCCCAAGCTCCACACCACGGAGGAATGGGTGCTGGTACACCCTGGCTGGCTCAACCTCAGCAGGGGGGTTATGGATACCAACCTGCCGGCACATTCAATCCAATGACGATGAATCAGTTCACCGATCCGAATAACACCACTGTCTTCGTTGGTGGTTTATCCGGCTATGTCACCGAGGATGAGTTGCGTTCTTTCTTCCAAGGGTTTGGAGAAATCACGTATGTAAAGATTCCCCCAGGAAAAGGTTGTGGTTTCGTGCAGTTCGTTCATCGACACGCCGCGGAGATGGCTATCAATCAAATGCAGGGTTATCCTATTGGGAACTCTCGTGTCCGTCTGTCTTGGGGTCGATCGCAGAACAACTCGGGCGTTGGTACTCCCTACCGTCCTGCTCCTCCACCTCCACACTACTTTCCCTCGGGCCCGCCGGGCCCTCCTGGCCCTCCTGGTCCGGCCGCTGCCGGCCCCAATTCATTCAGTGGCCCAGCAGCTGGTCCCAATTCTTTTAGCGGTCCTGGTTTCGGTGGCAGTGGTCATCAGGTCCCTCCTGGTGCACTTGGACCCCAGGTGAGTTCTGTAACAAATAGTATGACCACCTTCGTATCAAACTAACATTATTGTTATAGTGATCACGCTTTGCACATTTTGCATCCTGGCGTCTTGCGTTTCTGGCGTTACGGCCTGGTCAATTGACCTATGCATCGTTATCTCCGGTTTCCTGCATTGATTTTCGAATGGTCTGATGGAACGTCTTGATGCCGTCTATGAATTTGTTCTTATGGTCATGAGACTTTCAAGCCGTTGCGATCAACGTCAAGCACTGGTGTGCGGGTACCTTCTGGTTGTGTTGCCTTTTTTACGTCGTGTTGCACCAAAAGCTGGCGCTCTGGGTGGAATGGTGAATCGCACTTAAACGCCAACGATTTCCTTTATGATTTCTTTCTTCTTTCGACCTTCTCGGACCTGATCAATATCCCTCAATATCCCATCTCTTCAGAGGCAATCTGGCAGCATTTTCCTGTTAATGACACGGACTGGATGAAATTCGCTACTGTCCGCTCATGATGGCTTTAGATCTTCTTGTTGTCATCGTTGCGTCCCCGTCTACCCCATTGTCTTCGCCTCGGCTCGTGCATCCTTGCCATATACCCCTGTCGGCACACTAAAGTACATGGTTGGAGGTTTTCGTGCGGCTCACCTCAGTTCAGAGGTTGTGTATCATGGAATAGATGGTTATGCTCGGATAGGCCTTGGGAGAGCCACAAACTCAAGTTTGGCGTTGGCACGTGTGTGCCGTGCGATCGGTCGATTTTTTTCCCTAGCAATACATATTGCGTTGATGTTTCATACTTTGCGCGTGCGTGACTCTAAAGACTTACCCCATTTACACGCCAGTTGTGTTGTTTAGCGTCAAAAGCAGAAATCGTTCAGACAATGTTATGTTTGATCTCGCAGGCTTAGTGCCATGGCATACGCCCAAATATAGAGTTACGCATGTGCAAAATAACAATCAGGACGATTAACCTAAGAAACATTGTCTTCGATAAGTCATTCATAAGCAGAAGTCCAACCAATTACTGAACTAGTGTATTATGATGGCGTACAATACATAGTCGGCTGCCAAACAATTTGATACATGAATGTAACGATAAGATCGGGATTGATATCTAGTATGCCATGACACATTCGCCACACATTAACCCTGGGGACTTCGTTTCTTTCGAGGTTTAGAGACTACACATTTCATAACCAGTCATTACATGTTTTGCGGTTATTTGTGCATCCATCCGTGCATGAGTAAAAGAGGGTAACAGCAAGGTAGGCAGGCTCCCGAAGCCCTCATCTAATGTGTAGGGATAAAAATGATGTGTGGCCTACGCATGTCCTCGATGCAGGAAGTTCCCCAGGTCATACCCAGGACACACTGCTTTCGGTGTGGTGTGGCTACTTTCAGGATTTTTTTCCGCAGCTGAAGTACCCTGTCTATCCAACCGGAATTGGGTCTAGAAGTATCTGTATTTCACTAGCCTAGACTCTACGGGCATACCTAGGCATGTCACTCTTTTGATGTACGTAGACAGGATTTCACCCCGGCTTTATCTTAAATGCGTCCGCATAAAGTAAGCTGAATACAGGATACGGGCCCTCGCGGGTGTCTATGAGAAAAGCTAAGCAGGTATGATGATAAGTACTATGTATGAATGCATACCGAGCCTGGTGGAAGTTACGATGCTCCGCCGGAACCATGCTTTTTGGTGGTGCTTCGGTCTCGAACGCGAAAGAAAAGCATATGTTCATCCTCCCCTTATGCTTACTTCAGCTCTAATGCACAACATCCGGGAACATGTCAGTTGAGCTGCAGCATACGAGCAAGGCCGTCGGTACCGAGCTGAGACGAGCTGAAACCCCCGGTATGGGACTGCAACTACCCGTATACCAGGGGGTTAGGTCGGCGACATCATGTAATTAATCTACGAGGCGGCATTTCGTATATTCAGCTACCCGTACCTAGTCTTGTTGTCATGTTTGCTATTATCGCGTATGTTCGATCCATTGATCTTACGGGGAAATACGATAATAGGCCGGCGAGCGAAACTATTCGTAGACCTAAACCGAGATCGCCGCCCAGGGTAGAAGGAAGGAATTGGACTTGCATGGCCTCCTTGACGCCCAAGTAGATTATTGCAATATCGAACACCGTTCCAAGCCCTAGTTCGCTGGCCTTTGTTACACTTGTTCGTCCCAAACTTCGTTAGCAAACATACAGTACGCGTAGAATAACAATCATGAGTTGCTTCATTCTGTTAATAGACTCAATATATAGTGTTAACGACAGGTAGACGCTAGATATGCAGCAGTCTTTGGTCTTAAGTACATGTATTATACAACGAATGAACGAGGTCTTTCCGCATAGGATAGTTCTTATAACCTCGTGACGTCTTCACTTGGCTTCTTCATCATCCCGCTTGAGACCGACTTCACCGGACAACCATCAACTAGGATTATAGTGTGGTGCCGACGTGTTCAAGTTCGGTTGTCGACCGCGTGCCCTACTTACTGTTTGTTGATCGATCTCCTCTCTTCCCAAAAATACTCATTACTCTCTTTCGGTAAATTCCCTCCAACTGATTCATCCAATTGGCGTCAAGGTTGGCACCCCTCCCCGACCAGGTCGTGTATATCTTCCTGTCGACCCATTGGGAGCTCGGTCCCTCCGGTGGATCCCAGTCCATCCATCTAAGTTGGTTAAGATGCTTCAAAAATGATTCGCGACAGAAATATCCACTCTTCTGACCCTTGGTAGAAGCTACTGGATCAGGTCGGAGACCAAAAGCAGCTATCTCTCGACGTTCCAAGTCCATAAGAAAAGTGACAGCTGTCTCCAGTGTTGTCCGCACGGCTCTGGCCTCCTTGCCAGGGCCATCAATCAGCTTTTCGGTGTACTCGGTGATAGAGTCGAGATTGATGGGAGCACTAAGACCGTCCTCAGTTCCTGTGTGAACAATGAGGACAGGAAGTTGACTGATGGAAGGGAGGTTTATGTCGAAGCTCTTTTCGCAAACGACCAGGGCTATAGTGCGGAATAGCGGTTGCAATACGAAAAATTCCTGCTGATGCATGCATTCGTCAATATTCCTGGTATCGATTCCCGGCCCTAGTTTCTTGAGACGAGTCAGAGCGTGGACTCGCTGGACTCGATCGACCCGTGAGCAGATGGTCGTGGTCAGGTCCCTAGCTAGATTGGCTATTGAGTCCAAGCTCGTCGTGTCCACTGGAGGGAGCTTGCGTGGGGCAATAAGCTTCACAAGGAATTGCCCATATTCGATCTCGGTCTCGTAGGGACGAAACCATCTCCGGTACACGTAGTTGTGGATTGACGTCAAGAGAAGGGGTCCGCATCGAGAAAGACGAGTGCGTAGTAGATAGATCGGCGCAGTTATATTGCAGAACTCATTGGACATTCGGAGATGGAACTCCGGCGAGTCATGGAGAGCCTCGAGACACGGCTGGTATATCTGCAGCAAACTATGAAAGAATATGCGATGACGATGGTCATATTCTCGATCGGTGCGGAGCTGGTGCAAAATCTTGTGGCGTGGAGGGGGTCTTTCCGATACTATAAGCTTGCCATCCTTAAAAAAAGGCCGTTTACCATCTTTGGCGTCGGATGGGTTCCCTTTTCTAGCCTTAAAGGAATCGGATATATAGGAGCAAGCTTCGTCAAACTTTCGTTTGGGTGGCATCTCTTCTGTTGATCTATTGCCCATATAATAGCTTTCAACGCTCCTAGATACCGAGAGAATGAGTCGATGAGATGTGTGGGAATTGACTTCGTTCTACCAGTATAAATATCAGTATTCAGCCAAAATCATTGAGCTTCGTAGCTACTTTAGGTTCAATCTTTTTATTTCCGTATGTGGTAAGTGCATCTTCAACTTTCGGAGCACAAAGATATAGAAGTTTTCTTCCTCTCAATTTTGATAGCCAATTTGTTGACATAGATTTCTTTTTTGTAAATCGCGGAGTTAATTCTCGCATTCAGTTTGCCCGTTGCCTGCAGTACGGGAGTTGCCTATCTGATGCAACTAAACTTTGACCGAGTTCAAACCCCCGAGATTGTACCTTGATTTAAGCTGGTTTTTATACCGGTGATAGGCTACGTCATCAGACTAAGTAATATCTATAGATTCGCCTTGAATATAACACAATGGTGCTGCTGTACCTAAATGTAGGCTTGTAACAACTCTGGGTGCACAATTGATGTTATGGAAGAGACTATGTAAAATCTACCACGAGGAGTAACCGTTATACCGGTCTTCATACCTTCTCTTGTACTCGTCCTGGGTCTCTCTCACCACAGGGCTTCTCATTTTACGTTTCTAATCGAACTGAATATCTCTATATTGATTCAAGTTTTGACCTACTAATAGGCTTCTACAGCAGGCACTGACCATATGTTCGTCGAATAATTAGCGGTTAACTGAATAAGCCTATTTAAATCAACTCAAATTTTTTATTTTTTGAGCTTTCAGCTTGGGAGACAAGTTTACGAACTGAATGTCTTCCTCGTTGAGGGGCATACTCGTGTCATTTCTTGTGCATATGTATTCAGTGTTCCATTTGAGAGGGTTACTTCGAGAACAAGGGCTCGCCTTTGACTCTTAGGATCTCTAACTAGATATTACATATTGAACAAGTTTAACGTAGAGCGATGCTTAGGTTGGCAATAGACTGAGATTTTATAGTAACGTTACTAACTGTACGCTTACAGGGTTTTTTTACTGCTCTGCTCGAGCGTTTCAGATCAATCTAATACCTTAGAAAATCGAAGATCATTACTCATGACTCGAGTTTACCTATGCAAACTTTCTGCTAATGTCGGTAGTAGGCAACGCTTTGTTCTTGATATTTTTAAAATTACAAAGAACCCTTCTGGGTTCACCTGATTCAGAGCTCGTAGTGAGTACGGCAGACAGTATGTACTACGCAGCTTTGTTCATTCTCTCTATGAAGTCAATACCATTGACATTTCCATTATGGATTGAAAAAAACCATTAAATTTACGTCTTTTGCGTAATAGAAACTGAAAGATTGTACCGGCCCTCAGGAATTGCGTTGTACCACTCAATACTGAACCAGCAACCCCTTAATGCATGAGACTACATATGAAACAAAAGGTCTATATGCGGCCAAAACCACTTGATTGCATGAAACACTGTTGTGTGTTCATAGGTTCGATTGTGCTTAACAGATGCGCCTATTCTAACACTGTAAGGTTCGCCATGTTGTCGCCCGTCAGTGTGGGAATGTGGCGATTTCGCTCTGCCGGAATATAACGCAATCGAATCATAGAAAAACAAAAGAAACATGAAAAGTGAGAATTGATAGCGAGAATCTCAATCAAGTATTTATCGAGAACTAATTGACTCCAAGACGTTGAGTGTAAATCCCGGCACAAAGCCTCTGATTGGTGGTGATAGTGGATCTTGGCTGGCCAATGGAAGTTTAAAGGGGTCAGCATACTCAATATCGACATCCAGCCATTTGTGCTCGCTGTGCTTACTTCGGGCCGCGCTTCGGTCCCGAGGGAGAGCCTGTTGCCTGCGCCTGCGAGACCATGTAGTGCTATGTTACGAGCTTGACGCAGGTTCCCCAACCCGAAGTCCGAGATGTGCGTTGAGGTTGCGGTGCACCGAGGAGGGTTGCGTAATGGACATGCGAGGGAGAAGGTAAGAGAGAGATGCTGACCTATAGATGTCGTTTCGAGCGGGAGTTGTCTCTGCCATGTCTTGATTTCCCTTCCTCATCTCCAGAATGACGATATCCGTGCAATGAGCCCTCTCATAATTCGATATAATGCCTAAACTTCAGCTTTAGGGGGTGAAAACAGTCATCTTCGTGCAAAAAGAATCTGCGTTCAAGATACTACCTCACGCTGAGATTAAGCGAAAAACCCAAGTCGGGCTTTTGATAAAAGCCAAATAAGAGTTCCAGCTCGACTTCCTTTCTGACTCTCTCCACGGGCCTGAGTGGGATCATGAGAACGACAACATTGGTATCCAGAGCGGCGCTGCTCTTTGGCCTTGTTGCCTTAGGTGAGAAACCTCCTTAGACACTATTCCTATGTTCCTTTCACTCTTAACTTAGGACATCAAAATGTCATGAGGCTGACACCTATATCCAGCAGTAACGCATGCAAATGCCCAAGGCCCAACGTTCACCGGCCTAAACGGTTGGACAGCCGGGAATAACAACAATCCATTCAACACCGATCCTAACTCCGACAACAATGATGATAACAACGACAACAACAACAGCACCGGTAGCGGCGATGACAACGGCAGCGGAAATGATAACAGCAGTTTAAACGGCAGCGGAAGCGGAAGCAGCAGCGGAAATGGGAATGGAAGCGGAAGTGGAGGAGGATACGGCAACAACAATAACAATGGGGGAGGCTACGGCGGCGGCTTCGAAGGTGGTTTCGGCAACAATGGCGGGTCCACGTCCCCCTTCGGACCCGAAATAAACGGCCTCAACAATGGTTTGGAGTACGCAAGCTTGGCGACCTACCGCGTCGCCCACGGGGTCCTGGCCTCCCTCGCATTCGCCTTCCTGTTTCCCCTCGGCGCCATCCTCCTGCGCTATATCCCCGGCAAGGCCGCAGTGAGCACGCACTGGATCATCCAGGTGATCGCGTCCGCGCTATATCTGATCGCCGCGGGCCTGGGATTGTATCTCCTAAGCATGATTCGCATCCCCTCGGGTGCTGGTCTGCTGGACATAATGAGGGGCAACGCGCACCCCATCATTGGCATCGTTCTTCTCATCGCTCTGTTCTTCCAGCCCGTCTTCGGCATCCTGCATCATCGACAGTTCAAGAAGCTCCAGAAACGTACCTGGGTCTCGTACGTCCATCTGTGGCTCGGACGGCTCAGCATTACCCTAGGCATCATCAACGGAGGTCTCGGACTCGCGCTCGCGGACGCCACGGGCGCTCCTGTCGCGGCATATGCGGTGATTTCTAGCGTCATGTGGTTTTTCTGGGTCCTGACTATCATCAAGACGTCTATCAGAGACTTCAATGCCCGGAAAGGGCATAAAGACTCTGAGATAGCGGCCAAGATTTACGACGAAGACCACGAGTATCCGGCGCGTACGCGTAATGAAGGAGCTGGGGCCGTGGTAGCGCCCAGAGAGAATGCTGGTGTCCGTGGGAACGCCTCAGCAGGTCCTTATCCTGCAGCTGTGCCGATGCCCGAGCAGGATATTCCGAGTCCGCCTTATGAGCCTGGTCCCTATTATGAGGAGCATATGGCACACGCGAATCATCGGCGACAGCGAGATTTCGGAAGAGACGAAATGCAGGGCATTAAGGAGGTTATTGATTCAGATTCAGTGTCGATCATTACGGCGTCACAGGACGAGATGCGCCGGGGACAGGTTTGAAAGCAGATTTTTTGAACTAAATGTTTTGGAGTTACGGGGGCTCTTTTCCTTCCTCCCATTCTAGATCATCGCGGAAAGAATTAAAACGAAATAGGTATTCGCGAAGGAGGTAATGAGCGAAATGGGCTCTGAAGATTTTTGGTCATCACCCTCATTTTCAGATTTGCTCATGAGACCAAGAAAAATTGCCATCTAGGAGGATCGAGGTCATTCAGAAGGCGTTGAGGGCACTTGTATTTGGTAAGGCCACACTACAAGAATCAAACCATCATATCCATGTACTCCATAGCTATAAGAACATCAATATATTCATCGCATACGAAGTTCAATACGTTCTCTTCTGCAGCTACTTAAACATTCGCGTTTATAGGACCTTGTGCTTTTCTACTAAAAGCCAAGTCCCTACGTTTTAATCCCAGCTTTTGAGGCAATCGTCTAGTCATCCTAACTCCGAACAAAGCATTACATCTTGGTTGACAGTTGGCAATTAGAGCTGGTTCTGGTTTCAATAACCCGATCCGCCCATAATTGCGTTCTTTTCATGATATCTGTTCTTGTTTGATCAGATTCATGATATCTGTTCTTGTTTGATCAGATTCATGGTATCCGAATACTCATCATCAGGCGTGGATGGATCGTCATCACCCGTCTCCTCAGAGGAGCCTTGTTCTCGGATGTGAGCCTGGATGAGCTCATCCGCTTGGTCGAACAAATTCTTCACAGTGCGCGCACGGTCGTCCGCAGAAACGGACTCGCCTAATACAGGCGCGAACATCATGTCGGCACGGAGCAGAATTTTGTAGACACATTGTCGTATCTCTAGTTCTTCGTGAGGTGTCTTCTTCGATCGATTCACTTCATCGCCCAATAAATTGGTCCCCACTAAATTATTGTTAATGTTAATTATAACAACCGAAAACGGATTGTTAACCTACCTAGAGTGTGCCTATAGTCCATGCAAATAGCTTCGAACATAGCTTGGATACATTGGCCAATATCCTATTTATTACATCGGCATAAGACAGTGTCATAAGCGGAAATAGTTGCGACGGTCAAGATCCAGAAAAGGTTTTACTACTCAAAGAGGCCTTTTCTCTGAGGCACACCTGGAAGGTAAGCAAGGGAAAGAATGAGACACTTACCCTCATTATGGATTGACACATCGCCTCAAGTTGCTCTTTGACGATCTCAGTAGCGTCAGCAAACATGGAACCACGGACAGACTCGACATGACTAATCATCGCAGCTTTCATGCGGGCGTATGACCCTTGGCCTTGTTCATTGCTGCAGATATCATAGGCATCATCCATTGCCTCACGAATAACAGGCGTAAATTCTCGGTTAGCCTCTCGCTGCAAAGCAGTGACTTTTTCGTGTATTGTTGCCGGTAGCGCTTGTATAGTACGCTCATGTGCCAAGATTTGGCTGGACAGAGTAACGAGACCATTAACGTTAGCATGGTGTTTCTCTGCTCGAGCCTTAGCTGCCTGATGAAAGTGTTGTAGGTTAACCATCATCTCGTTGGCAAGGCTTTTCAAATGGGCAGGAAGGCGATTGTTAAAAGCTCGTTCCCAGCCAGTCGCTAGGTTACGATAAATTGGGTCGAAAAGTTCCTGGTTGAAGTCTCGTGTACCATTGACGCCGGCGAATGCACCCTGTCGACGAACGATTGCCTTGTATGTTGACCAGCATAAGCCACCCTCACCTCGAGGCGCACCCCATGAATATGCAGTATCAGGGGCAATTTGGATTGCCGAAGGCATAGATGCGCTAATATTATCAAAAACGTGCTCTTGTAGAGAATCTCGAATGAGGTTCATCGATCGCGTGAGGGAAGATCCGAGCTCCTATAGTATTGGGGTTAATTTTGTTCAAGCAGGTTATAACTTCACATGAGAATGGCACTTCTTTTGGATTCAGAACTGGCTGGACTACCGATCTTGATTCAAGTTACATGATTTCGCGACGCCATCGAATATAGCGCCCTTTTCAGGTAGACAGACACCCGTACCGGCCGTCAAAGCGAAACTAACCGGGGCTCGACAGATGGACATACCTCTTCTAAATGGTCCAGCAGCTTCTTTAGGTGCTGCTCTTCTCGACGCTTCTCGTCATCAGTCAGATGCGGTCCATTGCCGTCATGTGCAGACCACAACTTCAGCGAGTTAACAAGCTGAGAAAGATCGTTCAGAAAACGGCGGTAATGACTGGTGCGACGAGCTTCAGTTAACTTCTTTGCGTGCTCCTGCAATTTAGGAATCTCCGTATCCTCCACAGACTGGAAACCTTGGCTCTGAAAGTTATCCTTCTCCAGCTTTCCACTGAGCTTCTGATAGGCACGGCTACTGACGCAGAAAACGGGAAGACTTCTAGCGACCTCATCATAGTCGCGAGCGTCTTGATCAGGATCAAAAGTTGCATCATTCTCTTCTGCAGAATTTTCTCGGTCCAACCTAATATCCTGTTAGTACTGAGAAGCTGGGTACATTTGTACAGGGTTGAGTAGACTAAAATCAAACTGAAGAGCCTGGACAAATCGTGATGCCGGCTGTAGAACTTCGATCGAAGAATACCTTCAGCTGGGAGGAAAGGAGGCGGAAATTGGCTTACTCTTTGATACCCATCGCAAAGTCCTGCTTGATAGCGCCTCTTGAGTATTCATTGCGACCTTGGATGCAAATAGCCTTGACATCTGCAAGCATTTTTTCCTGCCGGTTCCGTATCGCCTTGATCTCTCGATAAAGCTCACCAATTTGGGTATCGAGCGATCGCCTGTCTCCTCGTATTTTCTTTCGCTGCGCTCTAAGTAATGATATCTGCTCCTCGATTTCTTCTTCGGTCAGCGGCTTGCTGCTCTGTTCCGATTGCGAGTTTTTCTTATCACCCGGTTCAGGATCAGATGCATCAACATCAGACTTCAAGCCCTTCCGAGCTCCAGAGGACTCCACGTTTCGTTTTCGCTTCTTCGAACCGACGGAGGGCGCGAAGACAGCCCCGCCACCAGACAGTTGAGACTGAAGATCTTCCCACAGATCAGTATTCGCCTCACATTCATCAAGTTCCTGGCCCAGTGCCGCTTTGGCATCTTTAAGCTCAGCAATTTGAGACTCGAGAGATTTCTTGTTTTTCTTCAATTTTTCAGCAGTTTCCCAAGATTCAGAGATCTCGCCTTCAAGACCGAGACTTTCGGCGGCCTCAGTAATCGAAATATCGTCCGTCTTGGAACAGATGAAGCTCACAGCCGAGTAGGTCCCATCATACTTGAGCTGTCTCTTGAAAGAATCACCTAGCAGGGACTTAGCAGTCTTGTCGTCCACGGCGCGGGTGATCGGGGCGACAATCCAGAGGCCAGTGCAAGCCTTCATGTAGTTAGCTGCCACAGCCGCTCGAGCCGCGTTCGAGTCTTGAACACCAGGCTATTGAGAGCACTCAGTCAGCATCAGGTCAATTTCCGCATGAGGTAGCCATATGCAAAGTGCAAGTCTCAGCTTGCATAGAGCCCAACAAAATATAGGTATAATCAAGATCATACCAACGTACCAGATCAACAATGACAGCGCCCGTAGAAAGGGCATTTGCCTTCGTGAATATACGGACCACTTTAATGAGCGGCCAGTATTCCATCGGTGTGTCTATTTTCTTTTGTCCGCCAGGGCCAGTCGATTTCTCTTTGCTATCAACATAGTGTTGCATTCCCAGGTAAAGCTGCTTGGCTGTCTCTTTCTTGAGTACCCTTGTCGTTCCGAGAATGCCACGTACGGCTGGTTCGTTGGCAAGATCTTTAATATTGGACTGGGCGATCATTTCTCTTGTCTTTCGCGGATAGACAGCTCTCACTTTTGCGTAGGCAACGCCAGCCTCACTATCAGTCTTAGTGGCTTCCCGAGAAATGTGTCCACTAGAGTCCAGAAGATCACTGAACAAAATTTGGAGTTCTCTAACCCACTCCTCATTAGAGATAAACTCGATTTCAGCTCGGTAAAGTTCTTGAGGATCATTTGAGTCATTGAAAGAGATCTCGGTAGGAGACGCAGTGCATGCCCGCAGGCAGTTGGTAGGCAGAAGTCTAGGATACATCAGCATATTTAAGACCAAGACGAGATCTGCTGAGGATGCAAAGGGATTGACCAACCTTTCCTCATCAAGCAAAGCATTGATGACAGAACTCTTGCCCGCACCTGTGTTGCCAACAACACCAACGACAGTGCGCACGGGTGCTGTTCGCTTCTGGAGGTCAACGATAGATTTGATCCAGTTCTGGACACTTTCGTTTTCGTGCATGCTCAAGGCGTCATGCAGCTGGTCAAGAAGTTTAATAGCCACCGAGACGCCAGTTTCGAGGGCGTCTAATGTATTTGTTGTACACAGTTGCTCGAGGTGGCGAGTCTCATTCTCACTGGGTTCGCCATCGTCCGACTCCTCATTTGAGGCCTGGGCGACTCCTTGAGAGTGAATTTGGGATAGAGACGATTCGTCTGAAGGCTCCGGCTTCACAATGTCGTTGTTGCGTGTCTCAGACTCGGTTGACATCTCCGGCTTCACCGACGGGCCTACAGTGTTCTCCATGATAAACGCCGTGCAGCTTGCTATGTCGAACTCGATGCAGTGGTGAAAGAAGGTAAAAGAATATATGGTAAGAACAACGTTAAAGGTTTTGAAGTTGTAACGTCAAGTAAAGTTGGCAGGTGGGAGGGAGGAGGGTTAGAATGGGCAACCAATGTGCAATTCACTTAAGTCGAAGACAGAATAGGTAGGTACCAAGCTAGCTACCTACTGGCACTGTTGCCTGCTGGCCGGTTACACAGTATTTTCTTCATTGAAGACAAATCCAGAGAGGCAGAATTGTTTGCTTAAATTTTGAAGGTACAGATGTACAATGTACGTACCCTTATTCCCTTACAGACGCGCTCCCTGACGCGATATGTAATGCATTCTAACCATTAACAATATTGCCAATATGCCTTATTAGTTAATAAACTCAATATTTCTTTATCTTATCATACCAAAAGTTACAAGAAGATATCAAAAGGAATACAAATGCTGTAATACTTACATAATCCTCTCTCTGCAAACAACAACAAAGTACCTAGGTACTGATGCTGCATGTGCATTCAATAAAAGGCAGGCACCGTTCCCCTGGAATCAGATCAATGTAACCTTGACTTGCCTTATGTGGTAGGTACCTACTCTAGTTACTTTCAATGTTGGTATTCCACCATTCCATACAACTGCTGTAGGTACCTTACTTATGGTATCGCAGTCTGCACATGCATCTCGCCAATCTTGATGGCATCCACCCACAATTGTTGATCTGGTGACAATACCTAGAACAGCTAACAGTGAATAAGGTAATACCTATCAATAGGCTCTTTTCCATCTATTATCTATCAAGCCCCTTGCTCTATAAGATGGTTATTCTGCCTTCATTGTTTAAACACTTTGACTGGTAATTGTACTTTGAGGGCGTACGGTGTGGATTCAAAAAATTATATACGGTAGACGCCAAGTTGTTGCACCGCTTTAGGTTGGTTGCCCAATTATAACTTTTGGATTAAAACATCGATTCGACGTAAACAATCTCTAGAGCTGAACTTGAGTTAAACATGCATGTTTCCGAGAGCTATTTGATGTAAGAATCCGAGAATTAGGCAGCAGCATTTTGTTATCTAAGCTATGGACGAGCAACCGTATCGCGCCATAAGGTTCGCGTCAACCAGGATCACCATTATTCATTCTATTGGTCTCCGCTATTCGTTCACCCAAGTTTTGCTCCCCCTTTTTATTTTATTCACTTGCTGTGCCCAGTGCCGCTGACTTGGCCTTTGCACCCAAGCAATGTCTCATAATCTCCTTGAGATGGATGTTTTTCGCATCTTCATTAGTTTGCCGATGCAACTCTATCCCGATAGGTGGGCTGTGGCCGGTCCGGATGTTTAACCGATCCCGTGATAATTCCAAAGCGACCCGTCCCCTTGTCCTTATGGTCGTCACCGCATTTAAATTGGTGATATAACATACTTGATTAAGGTCGCTAGTATGCCGGCTGTTATATGACTGGCTCGCCATGTAGCAGTAGCATCATGCCATAATACAATCAGGCATGGAGGCCTGTTAGCTTCTAGGCCGGTGACGACAGAGGTAACGTTCATTCTCGATATATCTGTTACTAATGGTTTCTTCTCCTTGGGTAATTGAAAGATGTCGCCAAAGGCAACATAAAGTACCGGAATGAAGCATACCGTCAGGCCAACGATGATGTGACTAGTGTCTCAATTTACCCGACCTGGTAGTTAGTACGCGCTTCCTCTCCAGCAGTGAATTCATGGTATATCGTTCAAGTTCAATAAAAAAACACGGCAAGAAGGCATAGCCGTGGGTTCTAGGACTGCCGCCAAACCATTACGACCGTCCTTCGTATTATATAGTTAACCGGTTTTTAGGTCTCCACGTATCCCAAGCCGCCGTCGAGATTGATTTGGCCCCGGTTCTGTTCGAGATGAAATGAACTCCTTCTGGCTTGTTTTGGGGCAATGATCATGCTTGATGCTATAAAATCTTGGTCAGAGCGTTGTATTGAGTAGCTAAGAACGGGATGCGTAGCGACAAATATCAAACAATGATTCCCGGTACTTAGCAAGCTATCAAGCCTTCTCTATCAATAACCATAAAACAAGGTGACCACTCCGTTAACTCATCCGTGATCACGACGAAATATCACATACGGTAGGTGAGCCGCATACAATATCACGATGGCCGTAGGTCTTCATGGCATTTGGGCTCTGCTTGGGGCAATGAGCCTTTCATTCCACCCCGTAATAGCGCAGAATTATCCCCTCGTCACAGATTCAAGATGCAATTGTTACCGAACCAATACTTCGACTTCGCACTATTTCAAAAGCCACAGGTTCTTCGATTTCCGGTCTTTATCACAGTATGCCCGTGTGCCCGCCCCGATAGACACGGCCCAGGGAAACGCGGACGCTCCTGTAACGAGCCCTTACTTTCAGTCGCCAGAGTGGACAAATGTTTGGGCAATCCAGAACTGGAACAATAGCGCATTCTTGGGAAGCGATTCAGATGTGACGGGGAGCGATGCAACTGTGCTGATGGTCAACTCCCCCAATAATATTTACATCCAGCATAATGACGACAGCAAACCAACCTCGAATACATACCTCGTCATGCGGACTATGCGTCACGAGAATTTTCAGTCCGCAGCTGAGATGGAGTCCAGCTCCCAGAACTATCAGTATCTGTCTATCCGCATGTACGCTCGAACTAGAGGGTCACCAGGGGCGATCACCGCGATGTTCACATTTCGCAACAATGATACACTGGCAAAAGTTCAAGAGTCAGATTTGGAGATTAGAACTAATGACCCGGTGCAATATATTCAATACACGAACCAGCCAAGCTGGAATGCAGACGGCAATATTCCCCAGGCTACACGCAACGTCAGTCTGCCTACGAAGCTAGGCTGGAGCGACTGGCAATATCATCGCATGGATGTGAGTGAGATTTACTTATTATGTCCTTCTACTGGCTCAAGGTACATATTACAGATTTCGAACAAAAGAACAATAATTGCCCGTTACTTGAAGACCGCTACATTTATATAGCATACTGATACTACACATCAGTGGACCCCGGGGTCTACAAGCTGGCTCGCAGACGGCAAACTCGTCTCCACGATTCAGTTCCAGGCACCAAAAGACCCCAGTGATGTTATTTTCAACACATGGAGTGACGGCGGAACCTGGAGCGGGAACATGACAGTGAACTCGACAGCCGAGTTGCAAATTCAATGGATCGAGTTCGTCTACAACACTACGGACAGTACTCCTGCCCCTCCTGCCCCTCCCGTTCAACCACCTTGGGGATGGCCCCCTAGCAACAACCCTGGCAACACTCCCAAGCCTCAAATATGTGCCAACATCTGCTCTATCGATCAGACGTCAAAAACTGGCACACCTGTTCTAGTGCAAGAGCCGCAGAGTACGAAACCCCCATTCTCCTTCGAACTTTTGTCTTGATTATCACTCGTCGAGTCCTTCTAAGCAATTGCTGACATCTCATCTTTTTTATAGACCCTTCGAATCCAGGTGGTGGTGGGACCTGCACCACGGCGAAGTACGGACAGTGTGCCGGCAAGAACTGGAGTGGGTGCGGGAGCTGCGCTTCTGGCACAACGTGCAAGTATCAGAACGACTACTACTCGCAATGTCTATAAACATATGTGTATTTCAATAATGGGTGATTGTTTCTGGGTTTTACTTCGGTTGTAAGGAAATCGGCGATTAATGTCTGGGGAGTTCTGTTTCTTCTTTTTGGACATTTCCTTCAGATTTATTATGCTTCTTCACTAAAACAACTCTTGGGACTGATTGTTGAACTGATATTCCACAAATCTATGTTGAACTCCTCTTTATCGCCTCAACATAAAAGGAGGTTTATGTAGTATAATATAGCAACAGAATCTGTTCCGTAAATGCTTCTAGTAGCGTAAGCACCAGCCGCGGAGCCTACCAAGGCCCCAAAGACTTTATCTATAAACTTAAATCAACCCCATTCACGCCTCATCTTTTTACTCTTTACAAGTCCAACGCCAGTCTGCCCCCCTCCCTCTCCACCACCATCACCCCCACCACTACCACCACTACCCCTATCACCGCCGCAGCCGCTACTCTCCCATACATATTCAGCCCGTATTCGATGCGTTGCTATATCTAATAAGTATAGTCTTAAATATCATAGCTCCCCACCGGTCTTCCTACCCTCAGAACGCAAGTACGTGTATCTGATAAGCTGCCCTCCTTCGCCGCCTGCTAACTACCCGTAGAATCAAGCCTGACAATTATAAGGAGCTCCCAGTGCTATGTTAGCATTGCCTCACCCACATCACAAAAGTAAGTCGTATTTATACCGGGCCAGCGGCCTAGCGCTAGTGTCAGAGGTAACATGTCACAGAGCATCGATCATTTCTGCAATTGTAGGTCCTCATCTGCGTACAAAAGTGCGTCAAGGGCAAGAAATCCAAGGTTATATACCAGTAGGTCTTGTTCTGACAGTTTCACGCTCGTGTAAAAGTATGCTAACGATTCCAGTATTCTGGCTACGACGAAGCGACCGCCGCCTTCCTAGCTACTCGTGCAGCTGCGCGTCGCTCCTGTGCACTGGCCGTATCGGCGCAGTGTATTTATCGCGAAGTCCACTGTTGTAGTATGGTTCATTCTGGGAACCTATGAGATCTCCTGGCAGGAGATACTCGGATACTGGGGATGCTTGGCCGTGTAAGAGGTTCAAGGCTCTTGCCGCCAATAAAACAAAAGGATGGGTATTGGTCACTAGATCATCAGATGTCCTAGTACGTATGGACCACCTTTTAGAAGCGAGTGCCATGTTTGGGTAGAAGGGTGAGTCGGTCTACTCAGTAAAGTCCAGAAATATGGGCATATGTATGATGAACTGTTTTAGGAGGTACGTCAACAGGGTCAAAGGTCTTTCTGAAGCAGACACGTTCAGATGACTTTATAATGTGTGCAAAAGTAAGGTTAACTTATTGCTAAGCGGTAGTTATTCAAGAACTTAAGGGTCCGGCCGGTAAAAGCCTGGCCTAGAGGTATCAGGAAGTCTTAATACTAACATATGTTGAACTTCACAGGTACTCAAATTATATTTAAGAAGACCTTAGGATACCTGGTGCATGGTCTTGTGTCCATTCATATTGGACGCACTTGATTAAGACAAGACTATTCCAGCCTTCATAGCCTCATATATTCAGTAAGAGATTGTTACCATTCAATATTTTCATAAGACCTATAAGACATAGAGGAAATGACGATAAATCGACATAAACAAGTTAGTAAAAATTAATAAAAGATATTCCTTGTATATTCAACAGTAATAAGAGGGTTAAACAGGTCTAATCAACCCTACAAAGGAGTCGCTCCTTATTAAGGTCAAACTGACACCCGATCCTCTACTCTTATTTCTTGCACGTACAACAACCTGGGTCGGTGACGGCAAGGGCGATCGGAAACTCCTGTTTCCCTATTGGCAATCACCTGTTCTTTGTACCCCGAAAGGACAACTGTGTTTCGCGGCTAACCGAACTTATGGACATCCTCTAAAACTCTTTCGCGCATGGCTGGTTTGAGTACTTAGCCCCTAATACCTTGGTTCCTGCTCACCAATGCGGTCCTCAAGCTAGTCAATCAATAGTAAACAATATCTCTACTATCAGCCCCGTCGTCCATCCACTTTTGAAGTGCCCTCTTGACGTTATCGGCCGCCTTCTCTGCATAGCCTGGCGTGGGAACGGGCGGAGGCCTGACGGCCGGGTGTCCCGCGATCCACGCCACGGGCTGGCTAGTTGTGTCGCGAAAGAGGCGGTTGAGCTCCTTTACATCCTCAGCATCGAATGCCCTCCCGAAGATTATGCCGCGAGGAGGCCTTGTGAAGTCATGGCTTCCGAGGTTGTTTGATATTTTCGATGTTGGTCCGTTCCCGGCCAGGAGGCTAGAAAAGTTGGCTTTTGCGTCCTCGAAAGACTGGATGAACTGGATGACTATGGCCGAAGTTGGTCAGTATTGATGTATGGGTAAGAACAACCTCGATGACACCCACCCTCAATCTCGGGTTTGACTAGCGACGTGACTGTTTCGCCAACCTCCATTGTCTTTCCGCATAGGATGACTGGAATCGGCTGTTTTGAGTCCCCCATGATTCACGCTTTAGGAGATGTTCTTTTTTTATGGCGGAATTGTGCCGTAATAGATGGATCAAGCTACTTTGTCTTAGCTTTACTGTTAGTTGAAGCATAGAAGCTAGAGTTATTTATAATGCTTCCGCGAATGTCTTTCAAAGTTTTCAATTGGAGCGGTCTCCCGGACGGACAAGGTTCCTTGATGACACTCTTTGTTAGTCGCCACTATACCTACTCGTAACTCCGTCAAACGCTCCTAAATCGACACCTGTCTAGTCTGATGATCTCACACGGGGTTCGCGCGTCGTCGCGCTCCGATATATTTGTAGCTTAGAAATCCTATAGCCAAGTGGTGGAGAGTAGATGTTAAGATTCTGTAAGAATCAGCGACGGAAGACTAGCTCACATGATGCTGTCAATTGCCAATTGGTCGGAGCTTTACTATTAATTGCCAAATGAGGCGAGTCTCACTAGAGCCGATTGGTTAGAGTTTATCGGGTATCTGGGTACCTCACGGGCATTTTGTTTCTTAGCTCATCCCCGACACGGTACATCAATACCCGAGAGTGAATACTAAGTCTAGACCACCACACTCGGCCTCTATCTGTTCCGTCAGGAGAGGCTCTTGACCGCATCGTCAATAAAGATGATTCAAAAACAACTAGTCTCTGTGCTACTGCTATCGAGCCCCTGGATTAGCGTGTGATGATGGCAAAAGCTAGATGTGCGATACTACGAGGTCTGCAACTATATAATCTCAATTCTCGGCACGTAAGTTCGAGACTCATAGTATATATTCCACAGCTTCTTATTCTATCCATCGTATTATATCATTAATTCATTGTTCTGTAGGTTAACTTCATTCGACAGAAATCCTCTATAGCCATGTCTATTCAGCAGCTCCAAGCATCCAAGCAGGGCGGGACTTTCTCTCAGGTCACAGCGCCCATTCCGAAGCCTGACTCTCATGAAGTTGCTATCCGACCCAAGGCCGTGTCATTGAATCCCATCGACTGGAAGAATCTTCACTTCGGTGCCATGGTCAGTGCTTGGCCTGCTGTCCTCGGTATCGAGGGAGCTGGAGTTGTAGAATCTGTCGGGAGTAGCGTCACATCCTTCAAGCCCGGAGACGAGGTCATGTCTTGGATTAGCAGAAATCAGTTCAATGGCGCATTCCAGGACGTATACACATCTCAAGAAACTTGGATCGCCAGAAAGCCCTCATCTCTCAGCTTCGAAGAGGCAACGTCTCTGCCCATTGGCTTTCTCACAGGCGGGGCTGCAGTAGCTGTCGGTCTGAAAGTCGCCCTGCCTGGCCTCTCCAAGCCGGATAGTACCGCTCCGCAGTTGAAGTCGATTCTTGTTCTTGGAGCCAGCTCTGCCGTAGGCGCGGCTGCTGTCCAGCTTCTTCGTATCGCGCTTCCTTCCGCCACCATTATCACAACTAGCTCAGCCGCTCACCATGCCCACCTGAAATCCTTGGGCGCAACTACATGCCTCGAGAGATCTGCTCAGGAAGATGCCTCCGCCTTGAAAGCTGCCAGTCCAGGAGGTACCGGAGTAGACGCCGTTCTTGACGCAGTTGGAGCCTGTGGCGATTCGCCCGCCGTCTTTGATGCGCTCAGGAGCGATGGTCCGAAGCTGTACTCCCTGGTTCTCACACGCCTTGGTATCGAGTTTCCTCCAGGCCTCCAAGCAATGAGTAAGTCCTCTTATGATACCTAGCCTGTGGTTGATTCTCCGTACCACCATCTAAGTGCATCGAATATCATCCAAGTGGTCATTACTTACTCTTATTCTTATAGTGGTCGGTGGTTATGATTTGGTTTCGAAATACCCTGACGCCATGGAATACCTCACCAAGTTGCTAGAAGATGGCAAATACCAGCTGCCAGTGAAAGTCGAGGTGGTGGGCAAGGGGTTGTCGGCTATTGAGGGAAACTTAGACAAGGTTATGAAAGTTAGTGGCACAAAGCTTGTGATTAGCTTGTAGATGGAGATGGAATCGGAATCATGGTTATTGCAGCGAGATAGATATAACTTGATAGCTGAAGTTGTCATAACGTATACCTGGAAAAGAATCCGTTACGTATATGGTCGGATTAACCTACAAAGGCGGTTTTAGAGACCTTCGGATAACTACAAGCATTTGTTGCCTATCTCAAGAAAAAGGGCCCAACACTGTATGATAGACGTGGATAATGCACTATACCTACAGTTATGTTACTAACGTGAAATATCATCGATTCACCAGGTGGCTACATTTCTCAGAGCCCTCTAGCCTTTTAGTTTGGTAAGTAAGTATTATACTGTCAGTATCACTTTTTCTTCACACTTCAGTTTATCATTGTGTTACATCAATATTATACAATGTCGAAATCACTAAGAAAGATTTCGATCTTGCTAGATTGTGGTTACAGGTGTAAGTATTCCCTTTTGCTTCTCTTACTTACAAAATATGCTCCTCAATATTGGAATCATAAAAGACCTTTGTCTGAATCAAAAATGAAATTACCATGCCTATTTTAGTTAATGGCTGGCATCTTCATTAATAAAACAAATAACTCAGCGAATCTGAGAACCTCGTTACACGTTTAATATGATCACCAAAGGCAATCATTAATAGAAAATAAGGCACATTAGTGAAATTGCAGACCAAGCGCCCATCCCCCTCCAAAATCCCATGACTTCTGGACGTGTCACAGCACAGAAGTCGAGAAGCGTACAATAGGCCGAAAGCCTGATTTATGTGAGTGCCATTTGTGTTTTGCATGCTGGCAGTAATTCGTTCGGATATCTTTAGCAGTTAAACTCAGGGACATCTATGTTGCGATATTTTCCGATTTCCCATCAGAGAAGTGAACTCCAGACCTTTGGATTATGCACGCAACCCGCGAACAGATTCAAGGCTTTCTTGTCTTGGTGGTTGGGCTAAAACATATCTCTCTCTACCACTCCTATTCATGTTCTATCCAATAGTAATACATTTGACAGGACACAACTCAATAACTAGATAAAGGCTAGTGCTAGGGTCAAGGTAAATGGCCAATTATGAGTATAGCCTATGATATTGGTCTTTATCGAACAGACCTCAAATACCTTACTCAACGCCATTCTTCATGCATAATACTGCTTTGTGTCTCTTATTAACCCCTATAGTTGAAGAGGTAAAAGCTTACGGACGAGAGTTCAATCCTCGTGGTTTCAGAATGCCCACGATTATATAGATGGAGCGCATATGTGCAGTCTATTTATTAAGTTGTGCACACTTAAACTCAAAAGTACTGGGAATACCTGCTGCCTGGTAGACCGTCTCATGCCCTTTTATCGATTTATGCAATATTAGGAACTCGGTACGAGAGCCCGTGCTGACTCATCGTGGCGGTGCGGCGGTCCCGAATGTTCTATGCCCCTACCGTCAGCTGGACATACATAAGGTAGGTACCTACCAACACCTACCTAGACATCGCTAGGGTATATCGTTGTTCCCGTCGCTATCGATCCTCGCCGCTATCTGGTCCCCCCGACGGCCAGCACAGGCGCGACGAGAGCAAGAACAATTGTCTTCCCCTTCACCTTTCCGTATCTACACTTTCATATTTTAATATGCCTGAGTCCAAGGAACCCTTAGCGGCGGGTTTCATTAGTATTCTTCGACTGGCTTCACGCTTTCATTGTCCTTTGACTGGCTGTAACGATGTATTTGCTCGTATCGACGATCGGATACGTGATCATCTGCAGTCAAAGCATTGCCATTTGACGGAAGGGAAAGATCTTGATAGCATTATACGAGATCTCAAACGCGGCCAGTGAGTTTAAATGTCCTTTGCATCTCTGATTGTGGACTAAATTAATTCATTCTCGAAAAGAATACCCTCAAGTCTCCAAGAGGAACAACTTTCTCAAAATCTTTCACCTTCTATTATAGACGTCGGATCTACCAAAGATAGAGCTTCAATCCCAAATGAAGGAGGGTCACCTATTACCATCACAAGTCACACTAGGGCGAGATCAAACAGTCCACCCAGAAGATCTCGGGCTAAACTAAATATTGCTGGCGAAGATCCGGACTTTTTGAGACGCCCCAAACCCTCCTTGAAGCCTTCCAAACCTCAGACGCAACCAAGACGGGCACCGTTAGTCGAAGAAGATGATGAAATTCTACGGCTCATCAAACAACCCGAAACCCGGCCTATCAGCCAGGAACAATTAGTAGCCGAGGTCAAAGGTATCTACGCCGGCCTTGTCATGGTCGAGTCGAAATGTATCGAAGTTGACAAGTTAAACAACGAACAGTGGCAGGCTCTGATAGCATCACATCGAACGCTGTGTCACGACCTCTGGAATACTTGTGGCAACGTAGGGGTAAGTCTTGGATACTTGTTATCGCACAAGGAGCTCTAACTACTATCTCTACAGGTTGGATATCTATATACAAAGTGTCTCCTTTGTCCTGTGGCTGTAGGTATCGCGAGGTATCGCGAGAGTGTGACACGCTGTTACATGAGCATCATGACTTCTTTTTGGCATCTCAACACCCCAGAGAGTCCATCGTGACATCATTTGAGCCGCTACATCCTTATGACAGAGGAGGTCACGAGGACCCTACCAAATTCAAGTATTCCAAGTACCGCCGGGGGCGAGGTGCTCGCAGAAACAATGCATACTGGAAGCAGAGAAACGACGAACACGACACGGTGAGTTACGCCTCAGTATATGAGTGAAGCGCCTCAATTAATGACAGGCACCCAGAACCTATTCGACGACCGCGAATTGCTCTTCCAGGATGAGCATGGAAGCTTGAAAGCTTCCCGTTTGGCAAATCTCGACACGCAACTCAAGATACAGAAGCACGCAGGTGATGATTTGGTAATGTCTGCACACTGCGCTAGGGACCTAGGGCTTTTCGACCGACTATCCACTGACTTTGACGATCCATGCTTGCAAAGCATCTCTGGGCATTCGACAGCCGTCCTGGGCGTCTTGCGAAACGTCCGATTCCGCCTCAAAGGCAGCTCAGTGACATTCCGTCGCGATTTCTGGGTCTGCGAGTCTCTTAACAATATCGTTGATGTCATGATCGGAGCAAGCTTCATCAAGGACAACTTCAAGATGCTATTCGAGAAGGTCAAGGACTGCGTTAGCAGCTTTGCTACATGGTTCTCCAAGAAGAAAGAAACACCCGAGCAGAAGAGAGAGCGAGAAGAGCGAGAACGCCAGCAACAAATTGCTATCAAAGAGTTGGAGATCAAGCGCCTGCAAAAAGAAAGCGAGGCACTTCGACGCGCCACAGCACGAAACAGTGGCAGATAGCAAGGCAGATAGCAAGGGGGAGAGCAAGGAGGTTCTCAAAGTAACGGCTCCTAGTTGGAGTCACATGGTCTTTACATGAGACCTCTTGCAGTTCACACACCATGTATGGTCTGTCTAACCCAGGTTCATTACCAGGATGAAGACATACCTCAAAGGGCGATCGCTTTGCTGGATCCCCAGGTCAATACATGGAAACGCTTTGGTATGGTGAAATGATCGTTTCAGGCAGAATCTCGTATGATGGATCCCTAAGATCATTAAACACGCGCTCTCACTTTCTTGTATACTACACTCACAAAGAGGCAAACGCTTCACGTGTCTGTCGTATTCACCACCAGACTAACTCCCGCCATTTCAGCTAAAACTTATCTGCCCCTGCGTTGCTTGGCCGGGGATCGGCCTTTTACATTGTTGCTTCTCTCCTTCCACTTTCTTTTGTCGCTTTGATACGAGCAACGTCCGCTTGCTCCCATATGTATGGTCGCACAGCCTGTAGCAAGCTAGTCATTACTTCCTAGGTAGAATTAGAGGTACCTATGAATACAACCTGCACAGCAGCGAACCTTTTTAAAAGAGGTACGGTCAGATGATCCTCCAAACGTTGTATTAAGAATACACTCACGCTGAAGTCGCACTGAAGACCTCGACCAATTCTCCATCATTCATGAACCACAAAGCGCTTGAAAACGCCACGCTGAACAGACCAACCAGCCCCAGCCGACTGCTCTGATTCTCAACAAAGTAAAGGACGACTATTGCAAGGATGGGCAGCAAAGAGGCAATGATAGTACAGATGAGACTCGACGCCGAAACGAGACGGGAGTACTCGTACGTTACAATCTCGGCATCCTGCTGAGCTGCTGGTGCCGAATGATTTGTTCGCACTAAGGTCTGGCGAAGTCTATTCATCTACAGCATTCGAGTTTACAGTTAGCAGCTACCTACTCATTAGGAGAGTTAAGTAGTTGAAACAGGTATTAAACACATATCATACCGTATTAACAACGCTATGGCACACAGGCAAAGCCTTGTTGGTAATAAACCTCGAAATGCGGTTGGGGTGAAGCGACGGAGACAAAGACATAAGGTCTACACCTTGTGCCCAAGTATCGTGATCACGACCGAGAAGGTATACACCCCCGAGTCTCGGCTCCGCCAACCAGCTCTGGAATTTCCGCAACTCGTGCGGTTCAGGGTCGGGGATCTTCGATATTTGGCAGTACTGGGATACCGCGTCATCTGCCACATCCACGTTTCAATATCCACTGCTCGACAATCTATGAGGATGGACTGACTATGCTCTCTCAGAACTCTGCGCAGCTGCATCCACTTCTCCCACTGCTGGCCCGAAGCAGGCTGATCATGCGTATGAGCCAGCGTGTACCAGTCGAACGAGAAATGTCGCCTGTCACAGTCATTCGAAGCGTCGCTGTCTGCTTCTAGCTTGCGCAGATCTTTTTCGAGCCCGACGATCTCGGCTTGGAGGTAGAGGATGTTTTGCAAATTCAGACTGGCGAAGCGCCGGAACGTTGCGTCTTCGGGGTGATCGGCCATGAAAGAGGCTATCTTGGCGTACCCTTGCTTGTCCATTTTTTTATTCGAGACGAGGAACAGTTTGATGCAACAGTTGTTCTGCGAACATTGGAGCCATCGCTCGTCGTAGACAAGGCTCCCGTGTCGCCTGGTACTTAGTTGTATGAATTAAGGCTGAGTTGCATGCATAGCCACACCCAGCGGTCAGCCAGAATGGCGAAGCAACTGAGTTGTGAAGTGTACGTATCTACGAGACAAGATGATGTGTGGTGAAATAATAATGGTTGTAGTTCCAAATGAATTAGCAAAAGATACTATATTACCTAATAGTAGGGTAGTTTTCAGAAGACGAGCAGCTCTTTACACACCATCTGTATTTCTCGACAGCTTCTGATAGATCGCTAAATCTACGTAGCAATGACTATAACCAGTCCTAGGATATAAAACTATCGAAATAATGCAGTTCAGATACCTATCGTAGGTTAGGTAGTTGCACAACCGCAACGCTTGCCGGCGTTCAAATATCGCATACACAACTTGAAGGAAATTCTGTAGAAAGATATTAGTATCAATACAGTTCGGCAAAGTATGTTATCGAGATTCACACGTTCTATCTGAATGCCGCGAAGCCGACCTTAATCAATGATCTTGTCTGGGTTTGGTGGGCCATGGGTTACGTGATGGCGGATTCCATTTTCGGATGCCAGAACTTCCGGTCCTTGAGGCTGCTTCCATACGTTTGTTAGCCTTCGGCTAGTTAGAGCTCGGCGATGTATGTTTAAATGTGAATATTATGACTTCCTGAATTCTATAGTTTCCAGGCGCTTCATAGGACGGGCTGCTATGTGAAACTGACTCACTCTCGAGTCATGATATATATCACTGCGGTTGTATAGTCTAAGAGTTAGTCTTCTATATCGACCGAGTGATATCAAATTAGAAATTAAAATTTTCAATCCCAATTTCCATGTCTCAGAAGGAAACGTATGTAAATTATCTTGTTGTTTGCTCTTTTTACTTCTGAAGCTCCCGAAACACTTCATATTCTTTCTTGAGTGTCCTGACCTTATTGTGATGCATCTTCGACTCACTTTACTCTAACATCTAATATGGCTTAGTGTCCTGGCTCCAAATAAGGCAATTATACCCCATTGGACGTCTGAAACCTGGTAGTTGAACAGTCCCGAAACGAAACAAAGAAACATATGACAACATAATATATAATACGTGTTCTCGCTGGGTAGGTAGACTATCTCTCATATAAGGAGGCGGTGAGAATGGTTCGAGAAATCAACAATATCCTAATCTTGCAACGCTGCCTATAACCCGAGCACTATGCGACATGGATGGTGGTTGTTGTTGTTGCGTGCGCGGCGTCGGCAATAATGGCGATCAGATGTTTTGTGACCCGAGAGCTTAGCATTACCCGGAGTTTCAGGACAAGTGCCGTGGATATAGACGGCTCAGGTTTGTCGCGACACACTCCACCTATTCATTACCCATCTACCTATTGTACTTACCTTGAACTAACTACCTAGGTAACTACCGCTCGGTCTGCTGTTGCATTGCTAGAACTTCTGAGACTCACGAGCGTGTCCGATTTCCGGGTGATGCTCCCGGTAGCGACAGCTTAACGTCGGCATACTAAGGTGAAGGGTCTGATCAATAAATTTCCGATTACGAGTGTCCACACCAAAAGAAACTAAATTCGCAAGCGAGCAAAATCGTCTCTTAACTGCGTTGTTATTAATTCCTGATTATCTTCTTGCTATTGGGAGACGGCGCCACACAGTTGTTCCATCTGTGCGATACCGTGGGTCTTTATGACATAACATAAAATGCATACCCGACTGGATATGCGGACTTAATGGGTAGAGGACATTTTTAGGAATAGGTACTGCCCTGCAGCAGGGGTGTTGTTTCAACAGCTGCATGTTGAGTCTGGTGTTGATGACTAGATATAGGGGTGTTGGTGATAACGTTGCGTCTGATACGATGTACATACTAAATCGGTGAGAAGATTGTCATCTATCTGCTATATTTGTGTATTCAATGAATGTAGCTTAGTCTGCTCTACTCTAGACGAGTTTAGGAGTTTAGTGTTTCGCTGTTTGACCAAAGCGCCTCGGTGTTGGTACTATGCTTTGGCGGTTTAGTGTACTCAGCTTATAATGGATCTTTCACCCCTGTGTAAGTACTTAAAGGTGAACGGGACCGAGTGCGAAAACTCTCTTGTCTAACTACTAGGTATATTTATTACGTATGTACAGTGGAAAACACGATAGATCTCAAGGCAACGGCAGCAATCGATGTGAACCAACAATCTTTCTATGTTGGTTGTCTAGGAATTAGAAGGCTCGCTATCCACCTTGCCCAGACTGTAACCGGCGGACCTTTGCTGTGTGACCTGTGGGCTACTGTGAGCTCTCCATCGTTCATTATGCGTTATGCAGGATTGCGGGTTGGAGCTCGATATGACGGGTTAGAAAGGTGGGCGAGGTGGGGTAGTAGTGTGATGCCCCAGCAAAGGATTTACGAATCACTAGCAAAGCTGCATCCTCGGCGGGGTTAAAAGGCCCAAGCTCCCCGTGCTACCCCTGTCTCCCTGTCGAGATCCATGTTCTACGGGCAGCCATTGGTCCGTTGAGATGACAAGACCCCGTGACATCGCGACAGAGCATGGGTTATCGTAAGCTTTTTGAGGGGTTGCTGGCTCTTAGCTGCAGCTTTTTTCAGCTGCCTTATGTTTACTCCGACGAGGTGAGACGCGCTCCTCTTGTTCCCCTCGCTTGTTTACTTACTTCCGTTTTTGACCGTATATATACTGCGGCAAAGATAACCCCTCAACTCCGCATATCGGCCCTTGCCTTGTCGGCCGGCGATTTTCGGATTACCATCATGTCGGGTTGCTTTAGGTCTCAACATTGAACGGGAAGAAGAAAAAATGTCTAAGGTCGGAGTCGCATTAAACGCCTGTGTTTCATCGAATGGTGAATAGTCCGCTTTAGTTCGCGGCATGGCTGAACACAAGATCGATCTGCTCGCCAAGCCTCAGAACGGCGACCTGGCTGATTTACAATTATGATAAGCCGGTAGGAGGCGCGTAAGCCAGCCCTACACGGTTTCCATGGTGCCATGATATCACTCACTAGCGAGGTAGCACGCGCGTAGAAGGGCTACCATCTCACTCAACTGAGTTCACCAGTACAGAACTGTTGGACTCGGATTAGGTACTTGTGTGGTGCATGTCTATAATTGGATATTCTACTAGCAGAGACAGTTTAGGTTGGAACCGTTGGCGCCGATGATACAATGAATTAGCCGAGAGTTGAGACGAGCAAAGACCAGGGCAGAACCAAATCTTTGCTAGTCCGTCGATAGCTACCTAATAGGGCGGGAGGCTTCGGGGTCTATCTCGCGCTCTCATTGGATCGCAAACCGAATCCTTCCAACAGCGGATAAGTCTCTGTTTTGCAGGTGACTTATGCAGGGCTAAGCAATCAGCATGACATGATCGTGAAGCAGGATCGATGCTACTGCAATAGAAGCGGCTTGCGATACCGCGAAGAGAATAGGCACAACAGGAAATCATGATGCTTCCCGTTTCGCATCAATTGCTTGCATATGCAACAGGATTGCCGCAAGAGGGTCGCGGAGGGCTCGAGCGCCTAGGCAATTCGAGGGAAATATGTCCGGCACGGCTGTAGGGAACCAAGAAATTATGACGACATGGCCGGGCCGTCTGAAGGCGCAATCGCCCGATCGCTCATTGCCAGAAAGGAGATTCAAGATTGATATACATACACTAACGGTCCCTTAAGGCGCATGACGTCTGACACGAACCGCCGAATCGGGACTTGTAAGTGACATCGAGACGTTCTATTGATTATGGTTAAAAAAGTTCCTGTCTCATATATCGGAAGGACAGGCTTTTTTTTTTTTCTCTCCTTCTCTCTACAAATCGCTCCCTATCAACCTGGATCCTAGATAATTACCGAATTGCGGCCAACATAGAGCTATCCCTTTCGGTTTGTTTTCAGAATAGGAGTTCTTTCGTATTAGGAGTATTCAATTTCATTTGGCTTCTTTTGGTCTCTCCTTTATCCCTTATAGTATAGATGCCGCCCGCTTGACCCCGATGAGAATTAGTTCAGGGTCTGTTTGTCGTCGTCATGTTAAAAGCTTCTGATTGAAATTGGGCGATGGGGCAGCTGCTTGCGAACTCCCAATCACCGCTGGACACAAATCTGTGGCTTATCCCAACAGCGCAAGGCCTGAACAGGGCTCCCCTAAGATATAGGGCATTGGCCCGGAAACGCAAAATTTAACGAAGACTTAATAGACTGTGACCGTGGTAACGGGGTGCTGAAGTAACAGCTAACAGCCCACAGCACCCGGCTACTGGGTTCTGGACAGTGAGCAGCAGTAAGGAGAGCCCCAATATTCGGGATAGGCCGGTAACTGAAATCGAAAGAGGCTGCGACACCATCCACAGTTCCCTTGCTCGACAAGCCTTCATCACGAATTTGACAAACCAGGAAACCCTGTCACCAAACTTACTGGAACCTTGCATTTTTACGTTATTTTATCATTATCTGTCTAAGCTTACCCAGAGCCGGTCAAATACAAACAAAACTCTCAACAATGTATTTTCAGGTTACTCAGAACCTCAGAAGCTACCATTCCGGTGCTTGCTCGCATAGTTAATGCATGAATTGCATAGTTTCAAACAATGGAGATAAAAGTCTGGGGAATTTGAAGTGGGTTGGCAAGAGCATACTTTTCGGCAACTCCAGGACTCGTTTACCACCCAGGTTGTTTGTATTCTCAGCCCTGTCGGAAACGGACTTCTGACCATGTTGAGACCTCCCCAGCAACCAATCTGACGCGATCCCCGCAAGCAGAGCTCGGCTTCTTTCAGAAACCGGTGCTACTTGACAAGACCCGTCTTTCTTGTCTGGACCCTGAAATAACTACAATACTTCAATTGTCTTTCGGTAGAACGGACTAAAACGTGGCCTGGCAAGTTTCAGTAATTTTGATAGAGACACAGCATTCCTGTCTAAAAAAATCACCTGTTCGTCAATGGAAGATGGCTTCCCCGAAACGTGGAACCTCCGGCCATACCCGTGTAGCTGGAATGGCCTGCTTGTTCGTCAGCAGTAAGCCTCTTCTTCTACAGTCGACTTGCAGCTTTCTGGATTTCTTGGCTGCCCAGCCCGCTGGATTAAGTTTGCTGATAATGTACGAAGTATACGCCGGGAATAATAGTTATACATGATGGGACTTCGAGTACCCTAAATGGCAAAGTCGATTTGTTGGATAGGACTTTTACGGCTCCTTGATTATGTTCTAGGAGTCTAAACTCAGCTACCACGTTGCCCGAACGAGAGTTAGAGGGCTAGTCCTCACGTAAGAAACCGGGCAACACTGTAGTTCTATAGTCTTTGGGATCTGGACTAGTTGCAGATGCTAAGCGATAATGCTCTACAGGATCGTCCTACACTTTAAGTCCTGCCCATGGCCGATGTAAGCCTTGCTATCACTTACACAATCATCAATTCAGACATGAAGAGCACAGAATATTGTGATTCGAGCAACCCCGAGCATTTGAGCTTTGATAAGTTATAAGCTGGCCATCATTCCTCAAAGTACCTGCGGCTGTATACTAATTTTATCTGATACTGAAGGAATTAGTAGGCATACCAAAACGACCTGCACAGTATAATACTGAACGGCTCGAGAGCTCAATGTCCGAGCGTTGTCTCTAGTTAGAGCTTGTTCCCTTTCTGATGATTTTGTCTTTGAGGGGATGACCTGTCTCAGCGGATTTCCATACATGTTTGTGCTAGGCATGGATATCTTACTTCCACAGTACAGTACTAATCGGTAGGTATATGCTTTTCATCGCGATTGACTTAGACATTCGGCCAATTGGCGATTGCCAATGGCCAATTCTCAGCTCTTATTCCATCATCTCGCATATACGTAACAGGACGGGTCACGATATCTTCTAATTCTTGTTTTGAGGGGAGCAAACCTCGCCTAGGTAACCAGTAATCATGCTTTGTATCGGCCCAGGTAGAGGCCGTAATTGCCCTATGACGCCGTGTGGCTCAGCAGGTTTGCTGGTAACAAATACAGACGCTCACCGCCTGAATCTTAGCATTAAATGATGTAACTGGTATCATTTCTGTAGTAACACACTCGCACATGGTGCGCGCTAGGTAGAATCATCCTTCACCCGTAAGGGAAGTAAGTCCCTGGCCCTTCTGGGCTAGCCGTTTCCTGGTTAATGCTGCTGTAAAGATGAAAGTGCGCCAATGAGAGTGCCTTGCTATCGTAGTGCTCTGGAAACAGCGCTACCGAAGCCCAGCATCTTGCCCAGCATTCACCACGCCCAGCTTGCCTGCCATATCCAGTACGACAGTGGAGCCCGCACCCAATGAGCAACGATCTTCAGCAGGCTTCCCGGTTGCGACCAGGGCCCAGTTGGGTGCTGCAGTAGTGCGGTGGCCTGTACAAGGTACCGGGCCCCATCACCTGCCAAATTGCCTGGCAACGACGCTCGACACCCTCCATCTCCCTCGCAACCGGCTTGCAGCGAGGTGAAACTCCACCGTGCCATGGTTGGTGAACAAAAACCATTGCCTCCCCTCTGCTTCTTTTCATGTCTCTCCTTCTTCATGCAGCCGAGCGTGTGAAGTCCGACCGTGCCTGACTGACCTCCATCCAAGGTGCAATCCGGTGCCGCTCCTCGAAAATCCTCACACCCCCATCCGTACCTCGTCGGCATAGGCACTCCGAGACTCCTCGCTACGGCTTGCTTCTAGCTTCGTGGTGCAGCAGTGTAACCCCAACTTCGATCCTACCTGACCTCGACACGGTCTGGAAGAGGTACTACAAGCCATTGACACTATAACTTTGTATGTATGTATGGCTTGAACCCCGACTAACAGGAGTATAGACGGCAGATAGTCTGGAACAATATCTTTTCGACCGGCTTTAGTTGGTTGATCACGGCCCGTCTATAACACGATTCAGCCTCCAATATCGATTACGGAAGCGGCATTGCGACCAATTCCTCCTCGTCATTCATTCATTCTTTCCTTCGTTCCAACAGTTTCCTCGAGATACCCGTGCCAGCATAAGAGAGCGCCAACAGCAGAAGAAGAAGAAGGAAGTCGACGGCCAGGCATACTTAATGATACCCACCTCGTAACCTAATCTTCCAGTGCCTCTAACTCCCGTTCAATTCCTCCCGTGGAAAGTCGAAAGCGTGAGAGTAGAAAGAGTATTCGGACTTGCTGTCGAAGCCAAAGTGGAATTTCTCTTTCTATAACATTTCATACGACGACATTCTTTCGATTCAAATACAACCCAACCTGCGACTGTATATTCCCCGTGCAACACGTGCCCTGACCGTTGAAGCAAGCCATTGCTACCCGTCCAACATCGCGTTACACAGTAGTATACGCCCGTTTCGATCCTTGTACTATATACAAGTTGTAAAAATTTGGTCATTTTGTTTCTGCTGCATCACTCAGAAGAACAGTAGGAGGCAGCATTTCATGAATTGTGGTATCATCCTCCATTCGTTAGCGACATAAATGGTCGACTGTGTTCCGAACAACCCTTGGGAAATAGGATTATAATCGTTATTGTCCGCAAACATGGAAGCTTCTTCACCACTAGCGGCCATGCATCCGGCTCCTGCCCCGTCGTGGTTTGGTCCTGCTCACAGTCCTTTTGGCGCTGGAAATCCTTTTGGGGCAGGTCGATCGACTATACGTGAGCAGCTGCAGCGGACAAGACCTGACTATTTTAACCTCAAAGATATTCGGGGCTCATCCCCATCTGCTAGCTTAGCTGCCGATCTCTCCCAGAACTTCTCTCTGGAGAACGAATATAGGTATGCGATTAAACCTTACGACAGGACAACGTTTATATGTTGACAATAATAGCCCCCGATTTCCTACACCTCGTCGCGTTCTTTTCACATCTCATGTGGTAAACCGAGGTAAGAAGCCCGCAGTATTCGCTTCCGGCGAGATACTAATGTTGCCGTCCAGACACTATTACGACGCCACCCCTTCTTACATCATCGTCTCCCTGGCCAAATCAAGATGCCATGGATATAACCCCTGTGCCACAAAAGCAGACTCTCTGCAGTGCGATCGAGATTACCTCACCGACTCCGATTCAGTCACCAAATGATCATGAGATGATGGATGAGTCCCCTCTTGTAATCACACGCCCATCTTCTGCCATGAATGAGAGCACCAGACCGATCAATGAGTAAGCCTGGATTTATTTCCCATAGTCCAAATTTACACAAGGCTAATGAATGTATGATAGTCGTAAGAGACTTGGTCTGCGGCGGCCGTCTCTGACGCGGACGAAAGGCCACACTACAAGTAGCTTGCTAACACGCCCGCACCATGAGAACCAGGTATCATCTTTCCGATTTGGCGCGGGATCTTCGGATTTGTCACCAGAAGAGCTTTTTCAAGATTCTCCGCCCCAGGAACGACGGCCTCAGACTGCAAACAGTCCATCCGCTGTTGCTCCAGGGTCGTTTCGTAAGCAGCTACAGTTCGCCAGCTTGACTGGCACACGAGAACACCGTAGTACTGCGTCGCCCAGTGCAGTTCATACACGCCGCCCCTCTAACCCCTTTAATCGACCACGGCGACAGTACCGGCGGTCTCTGAGTATGTTTGAGAATCCAGGCGACGTTATTAAGGGGAAGACCGAGGAACCTACCCCGCAAAGCACATTACATTCGGTTATGGATACTGAGGAGGCGGAGGGTCCCATCTTACCGCATTTCTTTCCCGACGGTGAAAATGACGGTATCCCTAGGATTTCTAGAGAAACATTTCTTGATCTCCTTGACGGAAATTATAATGAATCCTTTAATCAGAAGGTTATTATCGATTGCCGTTTCGAGTATGAGTACGAAGGTGGCCATATCGACGGCGCTGTTAATTATAATGATAAGGAGTTGCTGGCTCGACAACTGTTTCAGACGCCAATGGAGGGGAAGACCATTCTAATATTTCATTGCGAGTACTCTGTTCATCGCGCTCCTCGAATGGCTCGTCACATCCGTGCTGAGGATCGTACGATCAACGCCGAATTTTATCCCCGCCTTACCTACCCTGAGGTTTATATTTTGGAGGGAGGTTATAGTGATTTTTTCAAAATGGAGAGGAACCGCTGCTACCCTCAAGCCTATGTTGAGATGGGCGCAGAGGAGCATGCCAACACCTGCGAGCGAGAATTGGGCAAGCTCCAGCAGAAGCGAAAGGGCATAGGTCGAGCCAAGACATATGCATTTGGGCATCATGAACCCATGATGTTTGACTCCCCAACGGCACCTGGACGAGCGGTTGGACGCTCGTCTATCGACATGATGATTGGTAATTCACCAATTCTCGGTGATTACCGGTCTCCGCGACGCATGATTTCCTATTGAGTTCTAAATGATGAATGCGTTCAAGACAGTGGAATCTTGACGACGAATCATAAGAGTCGGATCCCTACCAGATACCGGATCCCAATTTACTTTTTCAAATGACATCGAC
Source organism: Xylaria flabelliformis (assembly GCA_007182795.1). Lineage (NCBI taxonomy): Eukaryota > Fungi > Ascomycota > Sordariomycetes > Xylariales > Xylariaceae > Xylaria > Xylaria flabelliformis. Next base: position 86,305 of record VFLP01000059.1, on the reverse strand, counting down.
TACGGCGTACGAACCGTCTTTCATTATGTTCTGAAAACAGTCCCCTGGCTGCGTATCCTGTCGGCCGTTCATGGCCCTCGATACGTAGGCATTGTATATAGAATTGTGGTCTTATGGATTTGTGGCATTTTCTCGTAGGATGAGGAATGTCCGCCGTGGCCAGGGGCACCTCCTTAGAGGAGGGGTGGGGTGGAGATTTCATGGCTAACGAAGAATTCTTTTGTCTTCGTGTCACCAAATGAGCCGCAAAGTTGGCGATAGCGGGATTTGATGAAGATCAGAGGGCCCGAGATGAGTGGCGTCGTTCCAGCTTGGAGCTCGGCCATGATTCCAAGAGCAATGAAAATGAAGAGGCTAGTGTCTGAAGAGCTTAGGTAGTTTACCTAGAAGAGTATCAGTAGGGCGGACACTCTCTGTACCATTAGTCAGACCATAATGCACTTCATTTTGCAGCATAGTAGCAGGAACAATGACTTGTGAAAGACGTAGCTCTCGGTTGAATCGTTCTATCACCCACGCTCCTGTGCCGATGAAATGCTGCGCCATCTGTATTAATACATATCCCTATCCCTCTTGGAGCTTCAGGACAGTGCTTTTCTATTCTTCCATCTTGTCGTCATTCTTCTCATCATCATCCTCTTCATCTTCCTCGTCATCCTCTGAGATAGCCTTCTTTGCTAACCGCTCGGCTGCTTCTAGAAGATCTTTAGGGACCTCCATATGCCGCCCCTTGGTGGGACCATCGGCGCCGCTGATCCAGCTCATCTCCAGCTCGAATTCTTTGTCCTTGTTGTCCTGTTGTGCAACGTAGATGATTCTCGCCGCCTCTTTTATTCCCTGCATCAGATCCAGCTTGTTTTCAGACAGATTAAGTTTCTCGAGCTCGGCCTTGGCGGCCTGACGGCCCTTGCCCGTCGCGGCACCGTAATAACCCCAGTACATGCCGCTCGGCTCGATCATGTAGAGACCCGGGCCGCCATGCTTGCCCTCCACCTTACCACCAGCACCGACCGAGGGACCTGATCCTACCTCGCCGTCGACGGGAGTCTCCAGCTCCGAGTCAAAACCGCCGATGATGGCCGTGATGCCGAAGGGACGTACGGATTGGTACAGGGTGTATGCTTGTAGGTAGCCACCCATGCGACTCGCGAGATCGGATGTGGAGATGGGTGTCTTGAAGGTCTCGCGCCACCCACGAGCCTCGTCGCGGGCTCTGTCGACGAAGTGGTGGCCGTCGGGGACCATGCCGGAGTATACCTATTTGCAAGGCGGGGGTGAGGTCAGCATATTACAAAAACTCGGGGGTGCGCAATGGCAGGCTTGAGGCATGAGCGCTGAGAACATGACGGCGTTGTACGTACGACTCCCAGGTTCTTGTCGACGGTGGCGATGCGCTTGTTGGCGCCGGGCTTGAGCAGCTTCGAGGTGATGACCTTCTCGACGGCCAGGACCACGCCGTCCTTGCAGCGGATGCCGACCGATGTGCCGCCGTTCTCTACCGCCTTGACTGCATATTCGACCTGGAAGTTGCGGCCGTCGGGGGAGAAGATGGAGTTGGCGAGATCGTAGCCCGTTCCTATCGACGTCTGTGTTGTTGGAGGCGGCGGTGTTAGTTCGTTACTTCTTCCCGCCTACTTGCGCTTGGCGTTAACTCACCATGATGGGCGTCTATGCGGGGATTGGGACGGCTTTCTGTCTAGATATAGGTGATTCGTTGGTATGAAAGGGGGGGTAATAGAAAAATTAAACAACGACGTAAAATAGTTTGAAGCTCCGGAAGGGTAGGTCTATAGTAGAGGCGGGTATGAGAGGGATGTTTGATAGAGCTTCAGGCAGCCTGAGCTGCGTGTCGTAGTTGCATCACTTAGTTCTAGCGCTGTGGTGGTGGTACCTTGGTGTGGCTGAAGCTTACAGCCTTGCTTCTAGCCCTAGCCACAACCCCTCAGGGTACCTCTTAACGTTACCTCTAGGTAAGTACCTACGTACCTTCCCTTTCTCAACTCCTGTAATTCAGCCGTTACCACCGACTCCTTGGTAAGTGCGTCTAGGGTAGCTACCGCGCAAGTCTTCACGTTAACTGGTTGTAAAGCGCAAACATCACCTTACTTTTCTCTTTTTAAGTTGCTTTGATGTGAATCAATTCGAAGAACGAGATATCATTATGCTGTTAATCCAATTCCCCTCCAGCATTTGATTTTCGAGATCAGACTCCCAAAGTGCCTTTTAGTAAGTCATTATACTAGCTACCTGTCTACCTCTACCGTTACCTACCTCACTTAGACTTATTCTCCGTGCACTTCGTATATTAATTCTGAGCAACACAGACTTGCTTTCCTCTACGCGCATTTCTTCCTTCCGACCTACTGGACTACCTTGGCCTCTCTTTCTCCCATCGTCGTGCGCTTGTCCCACGTGCCAATTGGGATGGGTTTTGCTCAATGCGCCTGAACAAAGAACCGTGACAGTTTCGATCCCAACGTCGTGCCAACACTCGAGGTATTATGCTTTAAGGAGAACGTCTGTGTTAGCTGTTTGGTCTGCTTGATCACTACCGCTTATACGGACTAGAATTGGTGCGCATCGGTAGTAAGTTTAGGGCTATTGGGCTGGCTGGCTAGACCGGCATGTGATGCCTAAAACCTCGGTTGGATACAGCTATAGCTATCCTCTTCTGCCCTTTACTCTCGAGCGCCAACATGGCGCACACACCCACAAGAAAGCTACCACCGTTCGAGATCCCCGTCCACTCGAAGCCCCCAGATTACCGGCCTGGCGACGGTCCTGCTCTTGCACCTATTCGCTTATGTCTCGAAGATGACACGGGCGCCTTCATCGTCGACAAACGCGTCCTCCCCGGCAAGCCTGTCAATGGCGAGCTCAAGCTAGAGCTTTACTATGTCGTAGGCTGGCCCGATCTCCCTGCCGCACGCGTCGCCATCCTAGCTACCAAGATCCTCGAGTACGTTTCTCCCCGGACATTGGAGGACTGGGAATACGAGTGCTTGTTAGAGAAAGACAAAGAGAGAGAGAAACAAGAGGTGGCGCAGAAGATAAAGCAAGAGGAACGCGCCAAGGCCCATGCGGCATCTGTATCAGTGATGGGTACACCGACACCTGACAGCGGTATACCCGGGCAGAAGAGACGCGGTCGGCCGAGCAAGGCAGAGATGCTAGCTCGTCGCATTGCACAACAAGCAAGCTTTGGGGATGATGAACTTGCAAACGTGCCATTGCCTTCTGCTGGCACGAGTGGGCCGTCGCTATCGACTCCGAAAAAGAGCTTGGCTCGAGCGGTGACACACATGGATATAGACAAAACCGACATAAATGACGCGATACTCAAGCAGCTCCAGGGCGGCAGTGAAACTGAGCGTGAGAGTGACAATGAGTCACAGGCGGGCCAGGACTTGGCAGAGCTAGATGAGCCATACACGATGGCGAGACCAGACACCGACACTATGTTTACGTCGCTAGACTCTTTCCTACCTGCCCATCCATCTCGAGGGTATGCTGAATTTCTCATCCCCAACCTACCATCACCAACTCAACAAGATCCGGCCCAATCTGTCCCCTCTATCCCGATTTCATTCTCGCGTCCCAATTCGAAGAACAGCCAACTATCGAGGCAGAAAACTCAGCTCACCACTCCTGTGCCAGTCCCGGCGTACCCTAGAAAATCAGAGAAGAATATATTCATACCTCTGGGGAAATCTATAACGCCCGTCCCACCGCCTTCGCTGCCGCCGAGAGCGAAGCCACCAAAACAAGCGCATGCGATATCGGTCACTCCTATACCAGCGCCTTCGTGTTCCATTTCGGAGCCAAAGCCACTGTTGAAGGTGCCACATGGGGTGGGATTTACTCCTACTCCAATTCCAGCACCAGCCTGGCCAGAACAAACCCCACAAGTATTCCACGGAACAACTTGCACTCCTATCCCGCCGCCCTCATATCCCCCTCCTCTACGGGAATCGGCGACGAAACCGGAACTTAAGAAAACGCACAAGGCTTACACTCCTAATCCTCCGCCCCCGCCACCGAAACCTTCTGAGGAATTACGTAAGATTAGTTATACACCTATACCACCTCCCCGGCCATTTTCTATTACCGAGTCATCAAAATGGACCGGTTTCACCCCTGCCGGTCAAGGCCCTAGAAATCAGGGTACCAGAGTGGAGGCCCAGGTCGAACGCAATGAACCCCGTACTACTTCAAAAAATGCGACACCGGGTGCAAAAAGTAGTAGTTCCCGCAAGAAAAAGCAATCGCAGCCGGAAGAGGAACAAGCATGGGAAGTGAAGAGGCTGGAAGATGACAAGGTCATCGAGATCAATGGTGAATTAATCCGACACTTTAAGGTCCGATGGGTAGGGAAGTGGCCTCCAGGCCAGAATCCAACTTGGGAACCGGAGGAGAACATTTCAGAGCCATTGATCCGGAAGTACCTGAAAGACAAAGCAGCGAAGGTTTCTCAGGAGGGCTCGTCGCCTAGAAAACCCGAGAAGCCGCCCCCTACTTTGAAGAGGAAGTATTCAAGCGTTGCAGAAGCCTTTCAAGGCGATGGTAATGACCTGCCAGGGCCGAGTAGTGGTCTGCTGGGTGAGGCGCACGACGCAGATGATGACGATGATGAGCATTTACAGGTGACGGAGTAGACTAGACAGGACAGGCCGTTTTAGAAGTTTTTGATCAGCCTGGTTTTTGGCTGCATAATTCATGGCGTCCTCAACAAATCGAGCGCGGGCGCGGAGCTATGATAGCTTTGCGCGATGATCATGAGAGGGGCACGAACTTGTATATATCCTCTGATAGTAGCGAGAGCTTCGGACTTGAAAGCCGATGCTTTATGTATATATTTCGGTGTGCGCCCCTAAGCTTAACACTTTAAATACCCTACGAGCTTGGAGACGGACAAAGCATACGTTGGATGGAGGCATGTCTATATACTCACAATTGCAATTACAAAGTAGCTTCGTGTCATTGACTTTATATTACTGCTACAGTCAATCCAAGAACGCATTCGACGGGTTCTGTTATAGCCTCAAGTTCGAAACTATAGCACATGCTTTGATCCCGAAATAAACTCATATTAATAAGAGCACTAGTCTCTAGTAAGAGTTCTTTCTTAAACAAATGATTCTCTAATCTTGATGCTTCCGCGATAGAGCGTATGTTTATCGTTCGATAATGTGTGTATCCCACTGAGAATATTACCTAAATGATTCAATTACCTCGTAGTAGAAAGCATCGCAGTCCCAGATGTCCGTTGAAAATGAAGAACAAAATACATCGCATCATATCTCGCATCGCGTCACCCATCCATTGCATCTTCCTATTTCCAGCCCAAATTAAAGAATCGTCCCGATATTTGATCAATAATCCTCTTATCCCCATCTGGCGAAGCTAGTAAATCAGAACACTTGTCCATTCCATCACCCTCCCTGCTCCGCGTCGTCTTATCGATCACTCAATATCCAGCTCCTTCAGTGGTCCAGCGCAGCGATCGCGAATATAGCTCACCCCGCAACCGTGAAAGTTACGTTTGATCAATCCATAGGCCTTCTCTGCCTGCATGATGTTGCGGAACGAGAGGCGGAGGACGTTGTCGAGGGCGGGGAATGGGGGTAGTGGTCTAGATATCCGGTCCGGCTCCATCCCTCTTTGCATCTCCTTCTGGTCGATGGGAGCCGAAGTCTCCGCCATCATCTCTTCGAACATATCGTCCATATCGCCGTCGTACTGATAATCATCAATGTCGTCGTTGTTGTAGTTGTCGTCGACGATGTCCTCGATGCGGACAACGATGTCCTCGATATCCGGCGTCTCGGTGAACGCCCACGGTCCACGCGCCTCGAGAAGCGATTTCACTTCCGCGCTCGAACAGCGCTTCTCGCTCGGAATTTCGAGACATCGCGTTACCCCTTGGTGCACCGCCATCTTTACCGAGATACACAGCGGATACGATGGCGTTTCCACGAGGGTCACGCGTGGCGAGACGTCTCTGATCTTGAGACGGCGGCGCGAGGGGTCGTTGACGTAGTTTGCGTAGGCGTGGGCATCGCGACAGTGTAGGAAGGACACCACCATCGTCGTGCTATTTGCGCGTGCGACGTGGATGATGGGACCGCCACGGACTTTGTCTAGGAGTTCCCGATAGGTGGTTTCCGGGTGGAGCTCCGAGAAGATCACCATGCGTGATTCCGTCTCCGGGTCAGCGTCGTCATCGAATGGACCGCGCGGTTGGTATATTCCTTCCGAGAATATGAGCGGGCAAGGGTTGAACTCTGGACTGAAGTGGACTCGGCCCTTGGATTGGTGTTGGCGACGTGCTGCGTCGTGTTCTTCTGGGGTGTCCCAGATCTGTAGGCTTGGGATCTTGAGTTTGTCCTTCTTGGTGGTGGTTATGACTGCCTTGTTTTCGGTCTCCGTGTGATCAGTGGTGGTGGTGGTGGTGGTGGTAGGGATGGTCGTGGAAACCAGGGCCGGGACCAATTCTGGTATCGGCGTTGGCGGGCGAGTACGGGTAGCCTTTAGCACCGGGGTGTCGGAAGATTGAGGAGTGTCCGAATCGAGGAGATCGGTAGGGCTAGGTACCGTCTGGGTTTGGGTGTCGCTATTGTCCGGCCCTTGGATGACCAGGTTGATGCCCTTGTCTGGGTCGATCTTGTACGAGTATGTCATTCCATTGCCGGGCAGAACAACGTTCATGGATTTGAGGATCGTGCCAACTGTTTTCAGATGCTGCTCCAGCTTCTGAATCTGAGCATTACGGTTGTTGATCCTAGTTGCGAAGTCCATCATGTGGTTCAGACTCTCTCGAGTGTCCTTGATAAGGGATTCGGCAAAGTCGGTGGCACTGGTCCGCTCAGTCCCTCCCAGACGAGCATCGTGATTGCACAATTTGCAAGAGTGTGAAATGTTCAGGAGCACCGCGAGATCGAGTTCGTTTGTCGCCTTCAGGATCTCGATATCTTGTCTGACGCGAGCTGCGTCGTCCTGTTCCTGTGGTTCCTTGCTGATCGCGCACCAGGCGGCTGAGACAAGGTGGTCGAGGCGCTCGATGGCCGCTTGGCGAATGGCGGCAAAGCTGGTAAGGCAGCTGCTTTTCTTGAAGCCCATTGGATAATACCGCGACTTATGTATTGTAAGGAGGGCCAAGGCGGAAGACATAATAGGCGAATGGCGGCGCCTCGGCACATCAATGTAGAAGAAGCGACCACTATTCATATTAGTAGGACACATACCACTTTGTTGCAATTGTAAGTTCATTGTAGCTAATCTTGGTGGTTGCAGCTACGTGGAGATAATGGATACTCGATGAACTGAAATCGGATAAGTGAGGATTGAGATAGAACGGTGGAGAGTAGGAAAGGTGGAAGAGGCTGGAGAAGAGGGTACGCCAACTTAAGTAATGACAAACCTTACCGATTGATTTTTGGTGTAAATGCTATGATTCTCGAGGGTTACTTAAGTAATGAGGCTATGCTAGTAGGTGAATAAGAGGACTGAGGAATGCAATAAGGTTGAGTAGACATGTGATTCTTTATCATCTGCGTATCCTTGATTGACAACTCGTGAAGGTAGGCGCCTGCCGCGTTGAGTTTTATATCAGCCGTCTGGAGAAGGAAAGCAACCATATGTAGCCAAATCCCAGCTGTTAAACTTAGCATTAGCGTCGCAATGAGAGACGGAGATGCTATAGATATGGCTCTACTCGATAATGGTGACCGTTATGAGCATGATGTTAAAGTGCCTAAGCAAGGAAACTAGCAGTGCTTTTCATTCAATGAGATCCATGTCAAACGCTAGGAAGGTGCAATTCTTCAACTTGGAACTAAACTCATTGCCCTGGAACACCCTGCATTACATTGCTAATTTTTTTTTTAAAGCTATCGTTATGTTCCTGGAACAGCAGAAACCTAAAAGAGGGTGGAATTTGTCTAAGCAAGGCCTTCCTTGGAAGAAAACAAGGAAGTAGAGTGACCTGGTTATATGAGCCTGAAATAAATTGGTTGAATTTTTCTATCTAGATAATGTGTTATCGTTATGGTCGTCGACTCTACGAATAAAGATCTCGAACCTGACTATCAGACATGAGCCCTATCATGAAACTTGCTAGGTTGGAACTGGCACATGGTAGATGAGTATGATGTGACTACATTAGGACCATGATATCATAGTAAGTACTGTAAAAAGGTTTGTGGTTGGGAAGGGAAGGATGTTTGTTAGGGTGCCTGGTCAACAGATTATCCCTTGGTTACCAGGTTCCCGGGTAAACCATACACGTACCCACAAGACAAATGCAAATTGGTATAGTTAACAGTGATATTGATGAGTGGGAATAGCCCTCTCCCCGCATATTATATACAGTCGTAGTGCATGGTTGCAGTAGAGCACCTAGAAAGGGAACGGGGTGGTTTAATTATACATAATCCGTACTCAGTTGAGACGGAGTTTCATATGGGATGCATGATACCTCATGCAGCGAACGTAATAGCTCGTTTCAGGTATTATTTCGTGAGATTTCCCTTCAGCACTTTCCACGTAACCCAATTCAATGCTGCTAGCGCTTGCCCATCATCCAAGTTTGAGCTCTTCGGATCACTGTAAGGAGTTCAGCGTTAGCAATTACCCTTTCGAGCTTATGTATTACTCTCCAGAGGCATGGCATAGATATGGTTCAAACTCAATAACGCTGAGGATTACTTACTACCCTCTTTTCCGTCTAAATGCGCCATCTCCGGACCCGCTGTAGATCTTTGAAGACTGTCCAGGAATTGTAGGACTGTTTTTACACCATTTTGTTGCATAACAAACTGTTCCAAAAGGGCTTCCTCCTCGGGATAGCTATTGGGGGAGGCGTAAATGACATGTAAACAGATACCCCACGACGAAGCCGCCAAATACGCTCCGCTCATTCCAGCGCCCTGACCCCAGAAGTATGGAAGCGCGTTGGCTACGCCCCGGAGGTATGGCGCCGGATTGATATTTGCAGGAACCGCCGAAAGTGGCGGGTCATGGATCGAGACGAGTATTGAGTAAAGAACTACATAGATTGTGCAATATAGTATTGTCATATGAGCGAGCAGCAAGTCAGAGGGGCTAGCAGGATGGATAAGTATGCCGTCACTGTCGTGAAAGTCAGTTAAAGGTCCTATTTCTTTCAGCCAGCTCCGAAGGCTTCCATCTAGGTCCTGACAAGCTCTCAGGATTTCCGCATGCAGCTTCGCCTTTTGGATGGAGTTATTGCAGTGATTAATTTGGTCCGCATCAGCTAAGATTTCGCACATATCAGCCATAATATCATAAAGCTTATCGATGCATGACTTAGGTTCCTTCTCCCAGGGTATTGTTCTCCATTCGGGCGTGTTTAACGGAAACCGGCATCGTTCTTTCATTGCCGCGATGAGCTATAGCCGACCTTAGCAGAAATAGTACCAGAATAAATGGCTGAGTTTTGGACTCACAAGGGGATATCGCGCTTCGCGGAAAAGCTGGTGGCTCACTAAAGCATTCGAAGTCAGTTCGCGCGTAATCTATGGTGGTTTAGGAGCTTTCAGGCTCTATCTTGGTCTGCAAAGGAAGTTTTGTCCCCTTTAAATCACGAAGACAAGAAAAAGCGACTGACAAAAGATACTCACCACCAGATTGATACGCGGAGGGGCTTCGTGCCCGAATAAGCGCAAGCAGCCCGCTTAAGTGGCTGCGCCATTTGCGTCCCTGCAGCAACACATTCTCATCGGCGCCGTGGAAAATCTATTGATTACGACTTATCATCAGCTTCAGTAAGTGAAATTTCAGTTAAGGATACAATCCATATCAGTAACACAAAACCGGCCAACCCACCTCAAAGAGACTCAGTAGTTGGCAAGTAGCCAAGTTTGAGTCATTCTGGGCTTGACACGGAACCGACAGCGTTGTTTGAAGCTTGCGGAGAGCAAAACAATAAGATTGAATAGCATGTTGCGATTCCCCAGCAGCAAATAATCCCAAACTAAGAAGTGAAAGTTGAACGGCTTTGTCGGAGGTGTGGAGTCCGTGAGCAATCTCAATCCAATCGCGAGATGGGCCCAAGCCATTTGCTGTCAAACATCGACCTTCTGGGAGATATTTCAGCAGAAATATGTCGATGTACTTTTCTATATATGCAGTCTGTGCCAGCCCGTTCGGGAGGGCGATATCGGTAATGCCATCAGGCCGATGCCCGTTCCTAATTTGGGGCTCTTTTCGGTAGACGACGGGGACTGCTCTGGCCTTGGTAACTTGTGTATGATTTAGAAAGACGACATCTCTTTGATAACCGCCGCATTCGAGCCCTGCATTAGAGCATTGAGTACAGGTCGGCCGCCTCCTATCACACCCTTTCTTTCGCTTCCTGCAAGTCAAACATCCCTTTGAACGACCAGGGACCCCGACCATTCCTGCACACAGCCGGAACGAGCGATATGTTTCTATGCACCACGTACGTCGTATTTCATGTCAAAAATGAAGGTCGGCTGGAGAAAAGGCCTTACTTTGGCTAAACGCTTACTGGGCGACGAATGGCACTTGAGGATATCAATGATCGAAGCACTAAGGGGGAAATCTTTCAGAAACTATTGTTACCTCATGTAAACATAAGAGGTGAGTGAAGCTGACAAAGACAAATCTATGTATTTCATTCGAAAACTATTCGTCAAGCGTATCAGGAACCTGATGTCATCATGACATTCATGAGGTTTGAAGTCTGGAAGGCAGAGAAACATTATGTAAGCCATACCCACTTAATCACACCGAAACAGGGAGCTTAACTAACCAAAATAGGTTTACTACCCACAGCGGAAACGATGCCGGCCCCCGATCCGTATTATGGGTTCATGGTTCGGCGTAACGGCCACGTGGTTGACCATGTGGGTGCTACGAGTGCTACTTCCCGCCCTCTTTCTTGCGTGGACGTCCATCGCGAAGTTCACGCGGCCAGTTATTGTAAGTCTAGATTGCTCCAAGGTCACCTGGCTCGGTTCCGGATTGGTACGGCGTACATACATACGCGGGTTTGAAATTCGGCCGTTTCCAATTTACCTACCTACCTACCTACCTACTTCTGATCTTTGAAATGGCCTAGAAGACCACATATTCTCAGATCGTGAGAATCAATTTCTTGGAATTCCCGAATACGGTAGTGATTCTTAACCAGTTCTTTGCAATTCGTTGATTATGCTTATCCGCTCATCGAAGTTGTTGCTCAGAAACGAGTAAAAACTCTTACGATTGCATTTTTGACATCTTCATCGAGCTCATAGTATACTGGCACCAGCGTGCTAGAAAATTGCCATACTCCATTGCCTTCGCTTTCAAATGATCAGATGTAGGGGTACGCCTGGGAGGCTAGTACGACCAGGCTTCGATCAATATAAATTGTTGATCTAAATATAAATCATACTTATATCGTTGAGTTAAGGGCTTTATCCGAGGTGGCCACAAAATCTAACGACGCTCATCAATACAGTAATGCTGTTGGGTAGCAAACAGATGTGTTTCCACGTCACAAAACCATTCACATGGGAAGTGGTCAACACACAACAGAACATTCTACTCCACACACCTTTGTTTCTAGTCGGATTCAGATACGCAAAGGTCACATCATATGTCGTGCACATCCCGCTTTCATGAGTATCGGATCAGATGTGGGCATCTAGTTCAATGAGAACTTCAGCATCGGGTCAGGGTGGCAATGGGATATTGACAAATTTCCGTAACCACCACAGTAGGAATCATTATTGTGATTAACTATTTAACAAACAATTTCACATCCACTACTGTATGTATTAAGCAAGGGATATTTAGAGTTGATACTTTATTCGCCCATCCCTAAACAACAACAAGATTGCCCATATATACCTCTCCTCATCCTCTGACATCGATTCTGAAATTGTTCCACACAGTCATACAAGCTTTTATGGCCATATCAATCATCCAACCTTGCTGCTCTACCGACATTCGTTGTGTTCATCCCATTTGTTCCACCTGGACATTCTGGATAACTTTGTCTCACCAACATTCCGGCAAGGCACAGCATGGTACAGTAAGAAGCCTCTTCTTCTGTGCATACTCGAGAGCGCCCACCTTGCTTCCCTAACTTTCTATTCTTCAATATACACTGCTGGCTCGCTTTCGTTTTGTTTACCATGGCTGAAATCGACCGTTCATCCGCAAACGTCATCACGCGTATAGCAAGGAAGATTTACCATCCGATAGGCTTCACCAAAGGGTACAACTTTGCATTTTGGCTCGTATACCTTGGAGTCTTCCTAGGCTTCACGATTTCCCGTCTACAGTTTTTGGATTTCTATGGAGTCTTCTGCTCAGCTACGGCCAAATCTGCGACGAGTCGTAAGTAGAAAAAGATAGCCCAGCGAAGTCAACTAATACTGATGATGATATCTAATCAATGAATGCAATAGATGCTGCACCTGGCGAATGTTTCTACTTTCTACAGAAACCATATACGATCGGAATCGTCTTGCACTTGGCTACCATTCTACCTGCTTCACTTCTTGTTTGCATTCAGTTTATTCCGGTAATTCGCCGAAAAGCTACATTGCTCCATCGGGTCAATGGATATATCATCATTATTCTCAGCGTCCTATCCATGGTAGGGGTATACATCATAGCTCCACGTACATTCGGTGGTGGCTTTGATGCCCAAGGTCTCCTAGGCGCTCTATCAGTTACTTGTGAGTGACGTCAATATTCCTTTTCATTTTCTGCCTGGGCTAGCACTCTGAGGTTTGTGTATACTGCGATCATCTCTTCTTAACTTTGTACATGATGTAAAATGCTAACTCCTAGTTTGAAGTCCTGTGGGCTCTTCTCATGAGTTATATCAGTATAAAGCGACGTCAGATCGAGCAGCATCGAGCGTGGATGCTTAGGGCATGGTTTTGGGTATGTGATACTTGCCATATTATCAGTGATCATAAGCCTCAAGCTAACTCCTATTATCAGGCAGGATCCATTATCACTGGGAGGCTGATTGCAATCCTTGTACTGAAAGTCCTGAAATCACCTCCATACTATGCTATGCCCTGCGATAAGATCGATTCCATGCTACAAGACCGCACTCTAGATCTATATCCAGAATGCCTGAGCTTTTACTCGGGAGCGAATCCTCAACAAAATGTGGTAGTACGAGCCGAGTTCAACCATCCTACCTCTGTCGTGGAGGCAGCAGCCGCTCTAGATGCAGTTTTCGGCATGGCGTATTTCGTTGCGTTTCTTCTTCACCTCTTCGGTGTAGAGATATATGTAAGTGACAACTTCTTCTCGTCTTGCGCTTTGTACTACAAAACTGACACTTTCTCCTCAGCTTCACTTAACATCTTCTGAGACTCGACACTCTGGCCATGTCTCCTCCTCAAAACCCTAGCTTGAGGCTGATATGAGAAATGGTGTTCCAAGATCCCTACATGCAATAGCATTGGTGTCAAGGAACCGGCATAGCTGACAGAATACTTCAGTTGCCTTTATTACCAGACTGCACTATGGTAATTCGATAATGTTTGCCCACAACTAGTCTCTGTCATTTTTCTGCACTTACTACCGGCTCATGGCTGGTTCTAATGCTAGATTATTAGACATGTCATACTGGTTATAATAAATAGAACAGCGATCATCTAGTTTAGACTAAGTAGCAAATAGTTGTGACACTATCTTCAGTAACAGAATTCTTAAGCTCATTATTCAAGTCACTCATAGCCTTAATCCCTCGAAACGTGACGCCTACGCAATTCTATGACCCCGTTACCGAAAGCAGGGATGCCTTGTCGGTGATGATTTTGAAAGCGATGACGAGTGACTCAAGAGTCAACGCGACTGCGATCATATCCATGCTTGTATGTATGAGCGCATGAATGGTATTGGTTGATCTAGCTCTAGCGATCTTACCTTAAGTTGTTTTGCCCTCATTTAATTCCTCAACGACTTCCTCCGAGATACCCTTAGCAGCCGGTGCTTGCAAGTCGTCCTCGCCCATCGTTCCATCCCAGCCATTAGCCACGAGGTATTCTCGGAACTTCTCGTCGCCCTTTTGTAGGTCCTCGCCACTAATGTTCGGTATGAAGAACCACGTAACCAAGATACCAGAGATACCGGCAATGGCAGAGATAATGAAGGTCCACCGCTTACCCAGATTGTCCTGAATGCGCGTGAATGCTTCAGTGCCCACGGCAGCACCGACCTTGCCAAGCGCAGCCGAGATTCCGTAGCACGTGCCTCGAACAGAAGTTGCATAGGCTTCTGAAGACAGAAGACCAAGCATGTCGCCGGGTCCGAGGTTTCCGGATGACTGCATGAGACCATAGAGCACGACGAAAAGGGGGACGATCTTGGTTACTTGATCATAAGCAAGACCGACGATCAGACCGAAGATGAGATAGCCACTAAAGCCCACCATCATCGTGTATTTTCGTCCGATTCTATTACATAGGAAGGCGCCGATGAAAACGCCGGGCAGAGCGAGACTGCCTAGAAGCAAGGTCCATTCAATGGTGGTTTGGATATCCTTGGTCTTGACGACGCTGCTGATGATGAGGCCAGAGAAGATCCCGTTGGGGAATGTGACGAAGTCGTAAAGGAACCAAGCGCCGGAGGTGCCGATCAATGTCTTCCAGTAGTATCTAATGACCAGCTTGTATGGAACTCGCTTTTTGATAGCACCGCGCCTATACAGCTTGCTGTTGAGCATTTTCCATCGGAAATAGAATACCTGATTCCTGTTAGCAATTGCAAAGAACGATGCCAAGGCGATACTCACACTTAGGGGCCAGATAACACCAATGCCGAAGCAAACACGCCATACCGTGTTCAGGTGATTCGCACCGGCCGCATTAAGAACGATCAGAAACACAGACAAAACGAAAGGCCCACCAAAGGAAAGAGGCAGGTTGGTGACGAGAATGAAGACCGGTCCACGTTGCTTGGGCGTGTGCTCGTTAGCCGCCTCGCTCGCGCTGACGGAGCTAGCGGGGTATTCGCCTCCAGTTCCGAACCCCGTGATGCCGCGAGCGACAGTCAAGAACCAAAATAACCCGATCGGGGTGCCGGCCGAGGCCGCGGTGCCAAGGATGCCGCCGACGACGATCAAGGCCGTGGTTATCAGGATAGCCCATTTTCGACCAAGATAGTCACATACGAGCCCGATTGTGATTTGACCCAAAATTTCACCTACGAGCAGGGCGTTGCTGACCTGTGTGCTATAATATGACGTATATTCCTTGTACAGGTGAGTGAGAACGACATTTGTCGCATTCCTGAATTGACATGTTAGGTAGGATAACTCCGAAGAGTGATGAGCTGATTGGCGTACATCAAGTTGTTTTGATATCCATCAGAAATCAAAGCGAAACCTGAATGTAGGCATGAGCTATGGATCAAACAATGGTGTGAGGGGCATGAACAAGGGTGAACTCACCGGCGCAGAAAATCGTGAACAGATCGGACATCCTCTGCCTCTTAGAAGACACTTCGGCCGAGGGGGCCTCAGGATCGTCAGGGTTCGCGACATTCTGCTGTTTCTCAACTGGAGAGGGAGTGTTCGAGATGGCAAGGTCTTGTCCCGAGATATTGTCCGCCTCGGTAATCTCTTGGACAGCCATCTTGGAGATCCCCCTAGTCCCAATTGAATGAGCCAAGCTGAACAGGTGCAGCGGGAGCAATGGATTGGGGTAAACTCTACAATTGGGCAGTTTGCGATGTTAGTTAAAATATTTGGAAAACATCAATTGACTATATAAAGCCGAGGTTTTTTTTCTTTACCGCTGCTCGCCCACGTGCCGCCATGCAACAGGACTAACTATATCCTGCACCTGTCCTACATACCTCCCTAATGAAGCCAAAGTGTATTAGATTCTGGATTAGAAGATCTGCGGAGTTGCTCCCCTGCTGCCCTTACCCAATGAGCGCCAAGACCCAACCCCACGTGCTTGGCGTTTTTCTTTCACACGTCTTTTAGATGCCATCTTAAATCAACCATCTCACTTTTTTTTTTTTTTTTTTTTTTTTGGCTTCTACTCGTAATTGTAGTTTTAAAGCACTGATGAGCTCTTGAGATATCAACATGTTGTTGATTATAGCTCATCTTACTCCCAGCGACTAGCAAATGATTCAAGGAAACATCACCAATTGCCATCGTGGACCATCACAAAAGACCAGCTCAACATTGTTATAGAATAACTTGATTACGAGATTCCGCGTCTACATGGCACTGGCTTTGTTCTCGATTGGCAAGGCTTTGTACTTGAGCCGCGATTGGGATCAATACGATAAATACATAGGTAGATGGCTAGTGACATAGCACGTGCAAAAACAATTAGACAAACTTTATTGTAAATCAAAAGACACACCCGACAATTGTGCTGTACCTATGACAGCCTTCCGGCTGGTAATGTAAGTGATGTTGACTGTTGAAATCAAGACTTGTCAGCAACGCGACCTATCGCGCTGGTTTCCGAATTCGGTAATCCGGTCCAATATTGGGCGTTACGATTTCGACTACTAACTAATCCTTTGCTGGGCTCGGAATTATTTCAACAATAATGATTACGACTCACCCATTGCGCTCGTCTACCTAAATCGGAAGCATGAATTATATACGTAGATGCCTGCGCTATACGTCCCTACCAGTTCGTAGTTGAGCTTACAATGTAGTTAGAATGCAAGGAGCAGATCATTCAAGCTGCGTTATATCATTTTACTTATTTGTGACTCTGAATTGGGCCTAAGTATGTATGCTGTTCGTGAAACTCTGTTAAAGATGCAATGGTCTGCTCTACATGTTAAGCCACCACCACGAATTTAAAGGTTTACCACACAGGGCCTCATGGAGAGCTTGCAATTATCCGTATACCGGGAGGTAAGGCCGGCATTATCATTCAAATATCCTACGAGGCGACGATGTGAATACTGAGCTACCAGTGTTCATTTTTGCTCATTATCGTTGTTGCTCGGTCCTACGATATTTCACGATAACAGCACCAGGCGAATAAAAACAAAGACTGACGCCAGGGCTAGAAGGGGGTTAAGGGACTGGGGCATCCTCACCGCCTAACGTTCTGGGAACTTTGCGGGGCGGTCAGCGGACCCTTGTATAATATTGCCCAGCAGAAAAAAAAAAGTGCCCCTCCGTCTTGGTCTGGGCGCATTCTTCGTTTTGTTCAAACCTCGAGATACGAGCTGTGCAAAAGCTTTGATCGAAATGGATCGCGTACACAGATAAAACGATGTGAAATTGTCTTCTCTCCTATACAACGAAAAGCTAAAGAAGAGTTTATCATGGGAGGAAAGCGCAAGCGCAGTGCCAATAAGGCCGGTACATCAAACGGACAGCCGACGCAGAAACGCCCCAAACCCAATGAAGCCGTCACGAACGGCGCCGAACCGAAATCCCTCGACCTCGACAAGTCGCCCTTTACCGATGAAATCACCGGCGAGAATCGCAAGCGCGAGGCTAAGATATATGAATTACTTGGAAGCCTAGATAACGACGAGCGTCTTGCCGCCGCCGACGCACTAGTCACCGCACTGCTCGCTGGTTCTGAGCCGGCTCTGAAGCGACATCTTGAAAAGCGGTTGTTTCGCGGCCTCGCAAGCTCTCGCAATGCATCTCGTCTCGGCTTTAGCCTCGCTCTCGCTGAGATCCTACGCCAACTATTTGGACCTTCGGAATTGGCTAAGACTAAGTTTTCTGGCCTCACCTTCGATGGAGCCCTGGGTGCATTAGTTGATGCTACAACAGCTAGTGCAAATATGCTTGGCCAAGAAGAAAGAGACTGCTACTTTGGGCGACTATTCGGTCTACAATGTTTTGTCGAAGCTAAGATACTATTCGCAGACAGCACTAGGTGGCCAAAAGCACTGGACTTGTTGCTTAAGATGGCTCAGAAAAAAGTCTGGATCCGATCCCACTGCGGATGGGTTATAGTGGAATGCTTGCCGCAGATGGGACAGAAAGACGCGGAAGCGGTGCTCCAAAAGTTTTCCGACACTGGCTTGGGGAAGACTGCTGAGGGAGTCGGCATTTGGCTACGCGCCCGGAGCTGCTATCCGAGCCTCAAAGCCCCAGCAAAACCTTGGGTCGACCCGCTTAGTCCTGCTGCGCTCCCAGAGGTCGCTCGGGTATTGAAGGAAAACGTTGCGAATGATACTGGTGAAGATGCTGCTGTACCGAAACTCAAGCAAAGCAATTGGACAGCACAGCTGCATTTTGTCTGGGACTTGATCTTGACGACCTTGTTGGAATCTGACAAAGACAACATAAAAGAACAAGCCAAGCTCTTCTGGACAACTGTGATTGATGGTAGGTATTGGCCCTTGGGTCATTTGGTGTGATTCGTACCATTAGCTAATCATGTTTTAGATGGGCTATTCTCTAAGAATGCCTCAGATGGCCAAAAGTTTCGCGGATTCATGATTTTTCAGAAGTATCTTCATGGTTTCGCTTCCGTGGACAAGTCCCTGGTGAAGCAGCTCTTTACGCGTAACTTGATGAAGTGCTTAATCAATCAAGCGGCCAAAGAAGATCGCTATCTTCATCGCGCGGCTCTGAAAACCCTACAATCAGTTGAGAAGGTCGTTGAGGCTCATCCAGAGCTCTTAATACCCGTCTTAAAAGAGCTCATTGGCAAATTCGGCTACTATGACTTTGATCAACGCACCGCCTCCAAGACGCTCGAGAACTTACTGCAATGGGTCACCCCTGCCAATTCGAAGAAGATTATCAAGCTTCTCCGTGAACCTGTTCTAGATCTAAAGGGGTAAGATGTTTCCCATTCGCGCTGTTCGTTTCAATTTCTTATCGAATTCTAGCACACCCGACGATGCTGAAAAGCTGCGACAAGCTTATGCAGAATACGTGTTCAAGATGGCTATTCAGTCCAAGGCATCCACCACCAACTCTAATGACGCTGATAACAAGAGTGCCCTCGAAATCGGTATTAAAGAATTAGCGTCTTGTGCCTATTCCACGCAAGAAGAGTTCGTACCACCCCTTTCGGAGAAGACAAGGGACTTGTTCCGCAATCGACTTTCGTCTGCTTTTTCGAAAGTAACCAAGCAGCATAATAACACGGAATATCTCTGTGATGCTGTTAGATCAGTCAAGCCAACAGCTGTGGCAATGAGTGACGAGATCGAAACTGAACGCAAAAGTGCATTGAAAGCAATGGCAAAGCTTCTCAAGTCATCTACGAAATCAGATGATAGCGCTGGCAATCTGTCCGCCGGACTTGCACTGCTTTACGCAACTACTCTTTTACAACTGTACAATGGTGTGCCAGACGCGCTTGATATTCTACATGATCTCGAATCCTGCTCTGAAAAAATAAAGAGCAAAGAAGCTGGGGCGTCGGAACTTTTAGTGGAGATTCTTCTTGCTTTAGTGTCCCGGCAGTCTCCTATGATGCGTCAGATAAGTGAACAGGTCTTTGAAGCGTTCACCTCACAAATATCATCCGAAGCCCTCCAACTCCTCACAGAGAAGTTGCTGGCTGAGGAGAATTCAAGAGGTTACCATGCATTGTTTGAGAACAACGATGAAGACGCGGAGATGGCTGATGCTACAGATTCCGATCCTGGCAGCGATGGTGGGGGCTCAGATGATGACGAGATCTCTGAGATCGGCTCCGACGTTGAGTTTGTAACACTGAACGGGGCAGATATAACGTCGGATGCAGATCCGGGCGAAGAAGAGCAGGATACAGATGACGAGGAGGGTAATGATGATGAAGATGAGCCCGAAGACGCCCACCTCGCTGCACTTGACGATGCTCTTGCGAAAGTCCTTAATAGCCACCGCCTCGATCAAGACCAGAATGCTGAGTCGTCCGATGATGATTCGGACATGACTGATTCAGAGATGATGGCATTGGATGAAAAACTTGTGGATGTCTTCAAGAATCGGATAAAGAATACCAAGAAAAAGAACGAGAAAAAGGACGCGAAAGAGTTTGTTGTTCTCTTCAAGCACAGAGTGCTAGATTTGCTCAGTATATATGTCAAGCAAGAAGCGTCGAGCGCCCTCGCCCTCGACCTTCTTCTCCCACTTTTGGAACTCGTACGGACAACAACTACCAAGCCTCTCGCTAACAAGGCGATGAACATCCTGACGGATTTCTCCAAGGCGTCCAAGAAGGCACGGAGCAAGGATACACCGATTGATATAGAAGCTCAGACCAAGCTGTTGACAGATATACACCAGGAGGCTTCTAAAGACTTTTCACACGCTTTTGGAAAGGCTGCGTCAACAGCAAGTTTATTGGTCGCATCTAACTTGTGGACTGCTGGCCAGGAGAACATCGATCGCATCAATGGTGCGTATGCACAGACCTTTTCGGACTGTCAGAAGGGCAAAACCAAAATACAAGGTGCTTTCTTTTCTGACTGGGTGAACTGGGGTATGGGTCATGCCAATAATAGTAATAGCTTAGGAGAATAGGAGTCTATGGGAAGACTCATTGTTCAGATATAGGACTCCGCAAACTATTTCTTATAATGGATACCCATCAAATATAAGAACTGTACAATTTGGTTATCGGCTTTTTGACTTGATGCCATCGTCGTAGAGGTCAATATTCGTGCAATTATTTTATCTGCTTATTTAATTGGAGTGCCGGATATCGTATGGCAGCCCTGCACTATAGATCCGTGACTCTGATCCGGATCGCTGCGGGGTGTTACGGTGATATCGCTGAAACATGGCCGGACACCGCTTAACGGTCTGGGAACTGGGAGTTGAAGAACGCCACTTTAATGACATTTGGCAGACTTGGTTCGCCGGTAGGCCTATCGTCGGGCCCGTATTGTGAAACATGCATCTGCAGCGATGCGACTGTGAAGTGAGCGCTTTTCCTTTTTCATCTTGTAGAGATCCCCGTCGGTGTGGTGTGTCTCTGCGTGGATGTGGTATCATCACCATCATCGTGCGAGGTAGGATATCAAGGCATGATATATATCTACTACATATTAAACGCACTTGTTCTTTCGAAGGTTGTCAGGTTGGTGCAGTAAGTGATGACATAGACAAAACCATACAGACCATGAACGTCGGGACTTACTTCCCGCAACTCACCGGCTTGTCTCTCGATCCGCCGAGGCCAAGACTCGTCTCCTCGCTTGGCGGCCAGAACTTTACGCACTGCTGCCTTGTTGCGCTGAATGAATCACTCGTCGTAAGCGATGGAAATCTCTCGTTTGCGAGTCCCTCGTTCGTGGATACAGGCGTCTCTATTGAAGACTTGCTGGACGCGGCGCAGAATAATGCGTTTCCGTGCGGTGCGGAGTTCACGGGTGATAGGAGTGGTGCGCCGGTTGTAAGTGGTACGTGGGTAGTTCGACTGATTTGAGGATTGCCTGCTTTACCCCTGAATGGAGATCGAGTATTATATTAATGAGTCACCTTGTTCTTTCGGAATCTATGTGATCCACGCATCATTTTAGATTTTTCTCTGACAGGCAATAGTGACCTATAGCTGGTGCACAGAAAAATGTCGCGGATGGGAAATATCGCACTTCAACGTGCTGCAGCAATGGGTCGGGCCACTGGTGCAATTCATCGTGCCCTGTCTAGCATTCTGCACCAATGTGCCGCGAACACGAAAACTCGGGATCCCGGACGTCGTGTTCAGGGCTCATCCGCGGACCGTTGTCGGGTTCGCTACGTACTGGATCCGTCTCATGGGCGCGCTCGTCATCACACTGCTCGACACCGTCGTGTGGCTGTCCATATGCTTCGCCTTTGCAGGACCCATGCTCCTTAGCGCGGTCTACGAGTACGCGCTCGATCGCAAGGTCCTCGAGTTCCTCTCCCCACCTAAGGGAAGCCCGCCTCGGATCCCAATGAGAGTGCGCGCGCACTTGCTTTTGGCTGTCGTGTGTGGGAATATTCGTATAGCGATGCGTGAGAGGGCGGATGAGGGTGGGGGACATGCGCGTGTTGATGGTGGTTTGGGGGACCCTGAGAGTAATAAGACGGTTGTGACGCTTCGGCTTGTGCATAATAGTATATGGAAGCGAATTATGACTATGGTTGATGAGTATGAAGCGTTACGGATGGATGGGAGTGAGAGCGTGAAGCAGGTTGTTTCGCTGCCTACGAAGCTTAAGTCGTTGCTGAATTCACAGGCAAGGTTAGTTTAATCGTCCTAATCCGAGAGGTTGCTCGCTTACTTGTTTTTGTTGTAGCTTTGGATCTACCGTTGGCGCTTCGATTCTATTTTTTGTCGGTGGGTTTATCTATACCGTAATAGACAGTGAGAGCAGTTTGGGCGACAACGACACTGCTCATGCCTTGGCTCTCGGCATGTGTAAGTCCCCAATCGTATACTTCCCAGCATTTTCGAGGGTGTGGTCTAACCTCCTTTGATAGGGTGGATGGTAATACCATACCTAGCAATCATAGCCTGCGCAATGCTCGCGACCAACAGCCCCAGCACCCTCGACGGCATCGCATACGACGGCGCCAACACGGCGCTGCCCGACGAATACGAGATGAGCTTCTGGTCCACGCGAATCCAGGCGGCGGCGAATGCATACAAGCCGGTAGCTATGATCCTACGGTTGATCGAGGGATACAACCCTTTCGAAACGGCGTTCGAGGGCCGCTTTCAGACCGTTAAACTCTGGAAGCGCGGCCTGAATAAGCGCGAGTGGGTGCAGGAGGCCGTCAACGACTACGAGGACTCCATGACGCTTCATCGCTTGGGAAAGGGTATGACGCCTCGAAAACTGCGCGCAATGCTCACGCTTAATGCCCAGGATTGCTCGTATGTTGCTGTTGGATCGCTCTTTCTCGTCCTCACGCCGAGTGCGCTGGCGTTTATTTTGTCGTATCATACGCCTCGGAGTGGACTTTCTGTAAGTCACGCGCTGTGTTGCTTGACTTCCTCCTTTTCTTATTACCTCTCCGACTCTTTCGTGGTCAGTGATATCTGGAGTTCCGGGAGAGAATCAAGCGACTCGTTTGCTAACAAGTCACCTCTGTTCCGCCTAGTGCCGCAGCTTGACTTACCTCGTATACGCCATCAGCCAGGTGTGCGAGATGATCCTGTGGTCCCTGGCGGCACGGCTTAGGGTTAAGTACGGCAACCAGTGGTCTGAGGTGACTCCAATTGCCAAACGGTTTTGTTGGTACGGGCAAGTATTCGTTGGATTCTTTGCGATATTCGCTGCTGTCGGCGGTTCCATCTTGCAGTTACTTGGTGTGTATAGAACCTGTCTCTGCCAAGTAAGTTTTGTCCTGTCTCGATCAAGACTCTACCACTACTACAGTCACCATACTCACCATCTTCCCCCAATTTAACAGACTGGTGGATTCTTTATTCAGAGATAGAATGAATGCGTGCTGATATTACCATCTTTTTTACTTTCAGGTACCCGCAACGTTCTGGCCCTATTTAAACACTGCAGAAGCATATTTCCCATTAAGTACCAACAGCCAAGCTGCTATTGCAGCCGCCGAGGCCTGGTGGACCGTCACCGGCAGCATCGCAGTCGGCTTGATGAGCATCGTTACTGCGCTGGCGTGGTGGCATCAACGACGGTTACGGAAGGTGTTCAGGGATGAAGCGGACAAGCTTGAATTTGACGAAATATATTAAACTTTTCCTTTGAAACTGATTCGAGCCTCAACAAATTGAAGACTAGAGCATGTCGGTGTTTGTATTAGACGCGTATTTGACCTATTGGTAGGATTCCACCCCTTTGCAGATAGGATATCGAATTTTCAAGTAAAAGTTTGGCTATATACTTATCTATAGCTCTGAGCTGGAATCTCCGCATTGTTGAAATTCTTAAGAGTTTCGGGTACCAAATGCATCACCAGTATGAGATAAGTAGGTACACATCTATGCCTGTACCGAAACCGTCTAAGATAAAAGCACCGCGATAGCATATAGCAAGATGGTTGCCCATATAGGACAAAATAACTCCGAACAATGCACGAACCGATAATGCGGGTATCTCAACTTTTCCCAAAAACCCAAACGCCGACACTATCTAGCAGATTAATCATCTACTCTTCTAGACTGAAATCCCAAGGCTTGAAGGCGGCCTTGAATTTGTTGACGTCCTCAATCTCCTCTGCGGCAGTCTCAACGACGTCTCGCCACGACAATCGGGCTTCGAGACCGAGGAGCTTGGCCATAACTCGACGGCCGAATTGCAAATCAAAACGGAAACTGTCATCAAGGCGCATGACGAGCTCTTTGCCCTGGATGCCAGTTTCCCCATCATCAGACCAGATCCACACGCGAAAGAAGTCGCTCGGCTCGTTGATAGCGGAGCCGAGATTCGTTTCCTCGAAACTGGGGTACTTCTGGTTCTCGGCCTCGACTTTGAAACCAGCCTCAACAAGACCCTTGCGAATCAAGTGGAATGGCACAGGCATGAACTGCCAATGAGTATGGATACCCCTTTGGCGACTAATTTCCCAGGTGACTGTACCGAGTTTGTGCTTGGACTGTGAAGCCACCATTGCTTGCATCGCTTCCTTGAATCGGGTCATGTCTTTGAAAACATTGTCAGCATCAGCGCCCATTGCCTGGAACGTTGGCTCATGAGAAAGCGGAATGATCAATTGGTGACAAGGAAACGAGAGACCAGATGAAGCAAAATGATCTTGGCTAGGCAGGGGCCCTTTGGCAGTGGTCACGTATGCTTCTGTGCCGATGCAGCAAATCATGTGCGTATCGACATCCACATTACTCAGACAGAAGAAGCAACGGTCTGGACCAGGGGGAGGCGATTGTCTACGCCGCTTATGCCGACCACCACCACGCTGGTCACGGTTATTTCCAAATCGGTTGAACTGTCCGTCATCATTTGGCGCCGTCCGTTTCCTTGTGATGGAGGAAAATGGGGAAGGAGTACAACCGGCGGGCATAGATGTGGCAGATTCTCCAGGCGTGATGTTGAAGGCATAGAGTGCTTTGGCTTTAGAAGAGTTACCGAAGGGCGCAAGTGATATGAAACGTGTTATGGCCTTTTTATCGGACTCATCGTCGGCGGGGTGCAAGAACGGCTCACGCTCGTAGAAAAATGGGCTAGGCGATGGTGAGAAGTGGTATCGTGGTTTTAGCGCAGCACAGAGCTCTGCTATTTCTTCCGAAGCGAGTATAGTGTCCTTAGTTTCAGGCGCGACAGCTACACTAGAGTTGATTGTAATAGCCGCGGGCCAGGACGTAGTAAGGAGGATGTCTGCACTCTTGGCGCCCCGTAATGCCTTCGCGTCGCCGGCTGTGTGAAAGGGAAGATGTTGTTCCTTCGACTGGCCACCGACGATGGATGAGTCTAAAACGCCGCCCAAGGTGACGATGCGTACTCC
The DNA here is from genome assembly GCA_007182795.1 of Xylaria flabelliformis. Lineage (NCBI taxonomy): Eukaryota > Fungi > Ascomycota > Sordariomycetes > Xylariales > Xylariaceae > Xylaria > Xylaria flabelliformis. The sequence continues at coordinate 60,951 of VFLP01000059.1, read as the reverse complement.
GTCTGATGTCTTGGTCGTGCTTCGCTTGCCGAGGTAATGGAGGTTCTCGCAAATCTAGACAGTTATTCGTTAGTATGAAAACAACGATGGAATTGGTAACGACTGGGCGAGGTGCAATTCAGTTCTCACATCTTCATCCTTCTCAATGCGCTCAACTATTGTCTGAGGCAAAGGTGTTGTGCCGACGGTGAAGTAGGTTGAAAGAGGTACACGGATCGCGCCGCTCAGAAGTTTGTGGAGGATCTCGTCATCTTGCTCGGCGGCGAAGAGATTGCCAGTGACGATGGCGAAGGAGAAGTTTTGCTTTTTGTGAAGTGTCTCGAGCTTTGCGAATGCCTCTTGAAGCTTACCGTCCGGGCTGCCCAGTACGAGTCTGTCAAGAGGTAATGTTAGTCAGTAATCTGTAACTCATTGAATGCTTGATTGATAGGAATGAGCCCTACACTTTGGCCGCCATGGTTCGCCACCAGACGTTACGCTTCTTGGGGTAGGTAGTAGGATATTGTTGCGGAGCGATACGACTTGAGCGAAGTGTGTAAGTACAAATGGTGGTGTTGTATTTAGTGATTGCAGAGCTCGAGCTTAGAGTACCTACCTAGGTAGCTTATGCAGCTGCAGGAAAGATGGGGTGCAGATCTTAACTTAGGTACCTATCTGTCTTATCGTTCTTATCTTCATGCATTAGCGCTCCCGAGCTCAAAAAAAGTTGAGTTTGGGAGACTTTCTAGGATGCGATCTCAATGGTGGGGCGAGTTACTCGCGACTATCTTTACAACTACAATAGAAGGTTGTCGAGATGCCAGCAACACACTCCGGACGGGTGTTCAAGTCCCGCAAGAGTAAGACGGCGCGGACGCCACATCAGAAGAATCATCGGTGGGAGTCCTTCACCACAAAGATATCCAAGCTCCATTCGCTCGATCCCCTCCGTCGCGTTCGCCGCCATGACCTTGACACCGAAGACCTCGAGGCCACCACCTCCTACCTCAGGAACGGCCTGGAGAGATGGGCCGAGCTCAATCTCTCTAAGGGCTTCACCATGTTTAAGCGAGAGTTGCAGCCTCTCTGCGACAGCCTGCCACAGATACTGCATTTCGAAGGACGAATTATGGATCTGCTAGAAAAATATATATCCGCGCAAGACTTGGAATCATTGGAACCCTTGCTCGACCTCCTGACTGCTTTTGCGCATGATCTGGGCATGCGATTCGAGAAGCATTATCCACGGGCGCTCTCGCTCATCATCCAACTTGCTAGCCGGCCTCAAGACGCAGCTGTCGTAGAGTGGACATTTGCTTGTCTGGCCTTTCTGTTCAAATATCTTTCAAAACTCATCGTCCCAGACTTGAGGCCAACTTACGACTTGCTTGCTCCATTGTTGGGAAAGACTCGGACTCCGGCCCATATTACGAAGTTTGCTGCTGAGGCTTTGAGCTTTTTGGTGAAAAAGGCTGCGGCCCCGGCCAATAGGGAGAGGGCGCTCGCTCCATTTATTCAACATGTTCGTGATGACTTCGCCGCTAGCAGGGACGATCGGCATCTGGAACTGTACTACCATGGGCTTATGACCATGTTTGCAGAGGCGGTGAAGGGTCAGGGCTACGGTTTACATACATCCGGACCTGATATTATCAAGGCTTTGGTGCGCTCCGTGCCAAACGATCAATGCGTTTCTATGGAACCGATTAACTGGTCTGAAGTTGTCTGTGGCGTGCTTGTCAGTTTAGTTCACCACTCGACCTCTGAGACATTCCTCCCGATTCCGAAAGCAATTGCCGATGTAGTAACGAGCGACGAACTTCGAGCTGATTTTCCCCTGCGTAATATTCTCTACATAAGATGCCTAGGAACTATTTCAGGTGTACGCAAGGGAACTCGCATTGCCGACTGGCAGCCTATTCTCTCCTCTTTGTTGCAATGCCTTGAACCTATCTCGAAGAAGCCAGGTACTTTGGAGGCGATTGAGTCGACCGCTGTGTGGCAGCAACTGCTAGTGAATACAGCTATAGTGTGGCAGCAGGCGCCGATGGATGTAATAATCCCCTACATCACGGAGTTTACTGCCATAATGACTCGTGAACCATTGATCAGTTGGTTCATACCATTCTGTTCGTATTTCTCCGATCTGGATTCCACCCGCTTCCGAAGCTTATTCCTTAAGTCGTTTCAAAAGTGAGGCCCTACAGCTAAATCAATTACATGGCAATGGTTCTAATTGAAAACGCAGATTTGTCATTCAACATTGGTCACAGGGCTTTAATGAAGACATGCTCTGCGTCTTTTTGCCACGCATGATTGAGTCTCATGCTTTACCCAATGTTGGAGATGCAGACGCCTTCTCACTACCTCAATCGTGGCAAGATCAGATTGTTAGTAAGTTTGAGCGATTAATGGTGTCTCCTTTCCCTGAACAAGGTGCATCGGGTGCATACGATAAAGATCCCAAAACATGGCGCGACAAATGTTTGCCTAAGTATTCCGCCTTACTGCGCCTTTTAGAGTTGACGACTGTTCGACCGTCGACTATTGGGCCTATTGCCGACGTACTACTAAGAAAGCTGAAGCTTGCGTTGCGGCCCTCACAGTCTCCCCTCACTGAAGAAGCTCGCTTCATTGTTAGTCAAGGCTTTTCTGCTTACCTCCGGATGAGTAAGGCGGCCGGGCAACTGGACTCTTCCCTGGCACCGCTTCTTAGAGCAGCTACTCCTCGGTATCATCGTTTGACAGGGTTTCTAGAAGCGCTACTCGATTATGAAACGATGAATGCCCATGATGAAGACCGAAGTCCACAGTCTCAGAGTGAAGAAAGCGTTAGTCATGAAGGAGAGCTCAACCCATTCATCCAATGCCTAGTTCAAAGTTTATCAATGCCATCACATGATCATCGACTGGCCTCTTTACACCTGCTTAGCAAGCTTGATACTGCACCAGACGAGCTGGAATGTCTTGCGCTTATGGTACAAACTGAAGAGACGCCTGTTGATCTCCAAAACGCTCGAGCGCTGTCAATGCATATGCGCAACCTTGCTGTTGCATATCCCAATTTGAGTGAAAGCTCTTGGCTCCGATATGCTATCCCTTCCTTTTTGTTTGGGCTTTTAACGGTGCAAATGACGCCTATCTGGGATTCAGCAGTGGAATCTCTAAAACAAATTGGCCAGACAAAATCTGGAGACGACGCAATATGTGAAATCGCCTTTAAATGGATCGACGTCCCATCCAAGAGATGGGAAGGCTCTTCAAATGGAGCTATTGCAGCGCGTAGATACGGCCAAACTGATTTCGAATGTAGGAATCTTTCAAGACTTCACAGCCAAGCTGAGGATGCGGATCATGTAATTAACAATGCCTCCGATATCATACTGGAATCATTCGAAAGGGGCCAGGAAATGGTACCAGAAACGCCTGTTAACGCACGATCGCAAGCCCTCAAAGTCTTTTTAGCATCACCAGCTCTTGCAGAAAGAAGATCCCGAAGACTAGTCCCCATCTTTCTTTCATGGAATTCGAATACGGAGGATGAAGACGTTCAAGAGGAAGCGGGCGAAGACGTTGTGGACAGATCATGGTCTCTTTTCGATAAGAAGACTATGATTGGAGTGTTTGCTCAATTCTCAAATCCCAAAGTGCTGTTCCAAAGTCAGCAGGTTTATGACACATTGCTCGTGTTGCTTTCAAACGGTGACCTTGAGGTGCAAAAATCCGCCCTCAAGGCTATTTTAACATGGAAGCAAGAGGGTGTTAAGCCATATCAGGAAAACTTGGAATATTTGCTGGATGAAGCTCGATTCAAAAATGAACTCACAGTACTTTTCCAAGGAGATAGACAGATTCAGCCGGAACATCGGGATGAAGCAATACCCGTGCTTCTTAGACTCTTGTATGGACGAACCATTTCCAAGAAGGGTATCGCAAGTGGACGGCATGGCCTACAAGCGAACCGCTTAGCTGTCCTAAGACAACTCAGTGTTGAGGATATGGGAAGCTTTCTTGATATTTCGCTAGGAAATTTGCGGAATATTCAATTGTCTGGGAAATCCGGTCTTGGGAACGAAATATTCCAGCGAGATCTTATGCCTATTCGAAAGCAGGTTGGATTTCTCAATATGATGGAGGCCATGATCAATGAACTTGGAACGAGTGTCATGGGGTATATGGACCGAATTCTTCCCGCCATTATGTACTGCTTGGTGTCGTCTTGCCGAAAGCTGCAGAAAGCTGTCGACGATTTAGAGGAGGAAGAGGAAGAGATACCATCACAGAATTCGCTATTTCGAACCGTCCGCAGCACTGCCCTGAAGTGCGTCGTCTCATTACTCCAAAACGCCCCGGCTTTCGACTGGACTCCTTATCGCGAAATTTTGATTAAGGACGCCGTGAGTCCGCGCCTCGAGAAGCTCGCTATCGAGAACGCCCAAGGGATATCCGGAATTCTTCAGTTACTTTCGACGATTTCACAAATACCGAAAACCGTATTGCTTTTCACTGTGGACGATCGAGCTATTCCAAAGTTGATGGAGTTGGTAGCCTTTGCCAAATCCAAAGATAACGTTAGAATCTTTGCTCTCGGAATTCTGCGCAATTTGGTCAAAATGTCTCAACTACCGGCGAAAGAATGTGAATTCAACGAGTTGATTGTTGACGAACTTATTGAGCCTAATGTGAACCTTATTCTGGAAACGGTCGGCCAAGTCCTCAAGACCGAAGAAAACATTGGAAAAGATCTTCTCTTGGCATGTGTTGAAGCGGTTGTTGAACTGTCTCCAATGGTTCGGCAGTCTCATCACGTTGGAACTCTGATCAACGTTGCTGTGTTCCTTCTAGATCAACCATCCAAAACCGTTAGTCCGAAAATCAAAAGTGTTATCCTCCTGATGCTTGAAAGATTCCTTGGATTAGATGGAATGACCTACGAACTTAGCCTGTTGGATCGGATTTACTCAACAGTCGCGTCGCTCTATAGCTTCTTTCGGGACCGAGCAAGTCGCGAGACTCTCTCAAATGTCCTCGCAGTATTGCTTCGCAGAGAGAACAAACCAGCTGATCTTTCCGAGCTATGCGCAGATATCAATGCCTTCCGTCACAACCGCATCGACGAACCGAATTATGACAAACGTTTAGCAGCGTTTAACTCAATATCAAAACCCAGAAATACACCGTTTACTCCAACGGAATGGGAGCCATTGATACACAATATGATATTTTACATCAAACACGATGAAGAATACGGTGTGCTTTCGGCAAATTCTGCGGATGGCATTTGCAGTTTCATCGATGCTGTTGCATCTTCAACTGGCGAGGGAGAAGAAGCTTTCCGCAAAATTCTTTCCACTATCGTTCTGCCGTCACTATACTCTAACGTCAAAGAACTTTCGGAAACTGTTCGGCGAGAAACTATGAAGGTAACGGGCTACTTGATCTCTCGGATGCCAACTTGGAGTCCAATATCTGACCTGGTAACCCTTAATCCCGAACCAGACGAGAGAGATCCAGACCCCAGCTTCTTTAGCAATATTTTAAACCCTGCTGCGCTCAGACAGATGCGATCACTACAACTCTTATCCAAAGTTAGCGCCCATACTGCTTTAAGCAGTAAACACGTCTCGCAGTTCTTCGTACCTCTTTTGGAGCATTTTATCTTCAACCGCTCGGATGATAGTGACGACCATGGGGTGGGTGCTCAGGCAGCAACAACTATTTCAGATTTAGCTTTTGCCTTGGAGTGGCCGCAATATCGAGCAATTTTACGTCGGTATATAAGCTATATTGAGACCAAACCGGACGCTCAGAAACAGCTAGTCAGGCTTCTTGGCAAATTCGTTGACACCCTAACGCTTGCGTCAAGTGAGAATATTGCTGAGAAGATGGACATTGATGATTCCTCAAACCGCAAATCGCACCTATCCATCACGCTGCCTTCTCTTGATAAGTTCAACGAAGACGTACTCTCAAATATCCTACCACCTCTTCTTAGTTACATGCACGAAAAGGACGAGACAACTGTGAGCTCTCGCGTTCCGGTCGGGATCATTGTTGTTAAAGTTCTCAAACTTCTTCCCGAGGACTCCTTGAATCAGAAACTGCCCGGTGTTCTAACGGATATCTGCCACATTCTTCGAAGCAAAGCCTTGGAATCCCGTGACATGGCACGCGATACGCTATCTAAGATGACCTCGCTGTTAGGGCCATCATATCTTGGATTTGTTCTGAAAGAACTTAGAGGAGCGTTAACTTCAGGCTATCAGCTACATGTTTTATCCTACACAATGCATACTATCTTGATGGCCGTCATACCTCAATTTCAGCCGGGAGATATCGATTATTGTCTTGACGATATTATGGCTATCATCATGGACGACATATTTGGGGTTATCGGCGAAGAGAAAGATGCCGAAGGATACACCAGCAAAACGAAAGAAGTAAAAAGCAGCAAGAGTCAAGATTCCATGGAACTCGTTACTCGATCTGCTTCGATCAACCGCTTAGGCGATCTCATCAGCCCACTCCGTTCCTTACTGCTCGAAAAGCTCGATCTTCGTATGGTCCGTAGGATTGATGAACTATTATCAAGGATCACAACTGGTCTCTTGGGGAACTCTGCTGCAGCAAGCCGAGATACGCTAATTTTCTGCTACGAAGTTGTCCAACAAGTATATGCCAGCCAAAATGTTCAAACTGAGCCCAAAATGGACCCCAAGATTAGGCGGTACTTAGTTCAGAAGGGCGCAAAGAGGAGCGGAGAGCGTGGCACTACAAGCAAATACACGTACAAATTAGTCCGATTTGCTATTGACGTTCTACGAGCTGTCCTCAAAAAACACGATCACTTGAGGACATCAGGCAATATAACCGGTTTAATACCAATTCTTGGAGATGCTGTAGTTGGGGGAGAGGAGGAAGTTAGAATCGCTACCTTTAAGCTCTTGAATATCCTCACGAAAGTTCCTTTCAAGACTGATGATGCTTCAAAACTCTACAAGGTCGCCGCGAAAGAAGCAACAAAATGTATTTCGACATCGACATCCTTCGCAGGAGACCTTGCGCAAGCTTCACTAAAGTTAATGGGGGTCATACTTCGGGATAGGCGCGATGTGGTTGTCAAAGATGCGGCAATTGACATGCTACTCAGCAAACTTAAGGACGATTTAACGGAACCACTCTACCGCCATATCACATTCAATTTTCTACGCTCGGTGCTAGATCAAAAGATTGAGACTGCTGTCGTCTATGATACTCTGGATTACGTAGGCAACGTTATGATCACAAATGACGATAAAAATACTCGCGACCTAGCCCGTGGAGCATTCTTCCAGTTCCTACGAGATTACCCACAGAAGAAAAACAGATGGGCAAAACAGCTCAGTTTCATCGTTGCGAACTTAAAATACGAAAGGGAGGGCGGTCGTCTGTCGGTCATGGAAGTGATCCACCTTTTGTTAATGAAGTCAGCCGATGACTTTGTGCAGGAAGTTGCTGCAAACTGTTTCATTCCATTGATTTTGGTGCTGGCCAATGACGACAGCGAAAAATGTCGCTTAGCTGCCGCTGAGCTTCTTAAGGAGATATTCCGCAAAGCCGACAAAGAGCGGACATCTAAATTCTTGGGCCTTGCACGAAACTGGCTCGAGCAGGATGACAACCCATCTGTTCTTCAGCTTGCGATACAATCCTTTTCACTATACTTCGAGGCGAGAGAACCATCGTCCAGAGACAAAAAGGATCTAGACAGGTTGCTCAGTGCTGTGATTACTGTGTTGAACAACTCTTCCACCTGGGCGAAGGAAATCGACTTAATAAAGGTTGTCCTTCTTACTATACCGATTTTAATTGCCAAGCACCCAGCCACTATTTTGGCTCGAGACGAACTTTGGCGGTTGGCCCCATCACCGCTCTCGCATTCCGATACCTCTATTAAAATATTAGCGGTGCAGCTAGTCATCCTTTATCTGACCGATTTTCAAAATAATAATAGGAATGCTGATAGCGCACAGCGTATTGTTGGATCTCATGGCCTGCAGCTGGACAAAACAATGATCGAGCGCCTCATCTTAGGCGCTGTTGGCACACTAGGCCCAGGCGTAGTGTTACGCTGGAGAAAGCGACAGGGTAGGAAGCTTAGTAAAGGCCTCCGTATCACAGGCGACGAGGTTCCAGTGCTACAGGAACCAATCGATCTAGATGAAACACTTGCAGCAGACACTAGCCGAATCATTCTCATGCTTAGCAAGTACCTGAACGCAGGTACCCGGGATACTACGAAGGAGGCAGCAGATGCAAATAGTGATGACGGAAACGATGAGGAAGGGGTAGGCGAGGACGAGGATGAAGAGTGGGAAAACCTCGACGCTGAGGACGAGAATGATTCGGAGCAGCACATTTCCCTATACAACCTTTGCACCTGGCTCTCTGATATGCTGATCGAGGAGACACGTCCTCGAGCAGCCGCCCTAATCCCCAAGGTCGCGGCGTTAGACATCATTTCGATTCTTGTCGGGACGCTACCGGCAGACAAGCTCCAGCCTTCTATACACGCCCTGCTGATCCCGCTGCACCAGCTAACTGACCCGTCGATCCCGATTCCGTCGACGATTGACGATGCGTTCAAGAGGCGACATGAAGCGCTCCGGAACAAGGCAACAGAGACAATGGACATGCTGCAGCGCAAGCTCGGCACGGCGGACTATACGGCAGAGCTATTGGCAGTGCGCGAGCGTGCGCGCAGGAGGCGGGAAGGCCGCTCCCGCAAGCGGAAGATTGAAGCTGTCGTCCAGCCTGAGCGCTTTGGAAAGTGGAAGCGGGGTCGCCTCGAGAAGAAAGTTAAGAGTCGCAAGGAGAAGGGCATTCAGAATCGCAATCGGAGACACCAGTATTAAGTTCGCTTCCTTGCCACTTATGGCGTGGATGAGTGTCGATAGGTGGTGAAATAGCTGAAATGAATGAGGATGGATATAGTATGTATATATGTGGATTGTTGAGGGTTGTGTATCTATGATGAAAACGGTGAATATAAGATAGACAAGATTGATACCCGACATGTTGTGAATACGAATTGATCTCAGTATTTCTGGGAAATGAAAAGTGAGAAAAGTACAGGCGACAAATGCAAAGGGGGAACATGATCAAATCACGCATTGTCGACACACTGCTTATATCCTTTGATCAATACAAAGCATATACGGTTGACAATTTCATCAGCAATGAAAATAGGAGTCGTGATCAGCGCTATATATATCCTTACAAAATATACATATATACAATTCCAATTCCAGAGAAATGATGCTGGTACATAATTACAGGTACATTTGCCGATTCAGCTCTGCGAAGGTAAGCCGAAGACCGCAGGAAGTCATGTCGTTTGACGGTACCCTTAAGAGGTATCACAGGGATCAAAAGGGGCAAGACTCTTCTAAGGGCATTTCACCAGAAGGTCTGCGAGCGACGACACCAGGTCGCATCTTGACAGCTAGGCAGGTCTCCTATGCTTTCATCTTGATGAAGAAACAGAGTCTAATGTGGCGTTATCGCCGTGGACTCAGCGCACTACGGGTTCTGCCATAACTTAGTTGTCGACTCGTCTCACGCCTTCAAATTTATGGCTACCTAGGGTGGGGGTGAACGTCCGTACGTATCTGCGATTCTCATCTCCATAAATCTAGATTGATTTTTTTGCCTTTCCCTGGCTCAAGCATGGATTGGTATGACTTCTGAGTTTCACGTTGTCTTGTGCGTCTTCCTCTCGTTTTTTGTATCTCTCTTTTAAGCCAATTTTCTATAGTAATGTTTTCAAGGAAGTTAGATTCAGATGAAACTTCGCTATTGATATGGTTCGCGTCGCTATGCGACGCCTCTGGGCGCGAAGCTCCGGCATCCTCCGAGATATGTTTTCCTGGATCAGAAAGGTCGCGAGGGTCTTGAAGATCGGAGGAGGGTGAGGTATATACTTTAGAATCGGATGAGAATTTAGGCAAGCCTAGAGGCGTCGCACCTTTCTTTAGTAGCTGGGGGTTGACGTGGTTAAATGATTTTTTAGGTTTAGACACAGGTGGCTCAGTCTGACCTATTGGCGTCGCGTCGCTTTCGAGTAGCCAACGCGGAAACTTATTTGGCTTCATAGTGGCAGACGAGGGTGAAGTATGTGCCTTATGGTTGGATGAAGACTCAAGCTGACCTATAGGTGGTACGCTGCTGAGTTGTAGCCAGCGGGGAAGCCGAAATGGCTCCATGGTAGTAGATAGGGACTGGCCACGTATCTCAGGGTCAGATGATAATTTAGGCCGACCTAAAGGCGGTACGCTACTGAATTGTAGCCAGCGGGGAAGCTGAAATGGCTCCATGGGAGAAGAGAAGGGCGAGCCATGTATCTCAGAGTCAGATGATAATCTAGGCCGACCTAAAGGCGATACGCCGCTGTTCCATACATAGCCGGGAGGCTCCCAGTATTGCGTAGAATCAGACGAGTTTAAGGTGCGCCCTTCGGATGAGGACCCAACCCGACCTATGCGACGCGCGCCCCTCCTCCGAAACACACGGGGAGGCTTAAATGGCTTCCGTATTTCATCGTCGGGTGAGGATCCGAGCAGACCTATCGGCGTCGCGCTGCCAAATGGCTTCTGTATTTCATCGTCGGGTGAGGATTTGAGCACATCTCTCGGCGTCGCACTGCTTATCTGTAGCTGCGGCAAATGTTTAGATGGCTTCTGCATTTCATTGTCGGATAAGGATTTGAGCAGACCTATAGGCGTCGCCCTGCTTTTCTGTAGCCGCCCCAAAGGTTGAAATTTTACTGGAGGCTTGGATAACTCAGTTTGACCCAACGGCGACACGCCACTCTTTTGTAGGTGACGGGGAGGTCTAAATGTCTTGGTGTGAAATTGCCGGCGCGTCGACGGTATAGGGCTCTGCTGAGTAACACCCTGCACAGAGGGGCGGGTGCCCGCATCGCCGGCAAGAACTGATGCTGACGGCGTGGGATCGGTTGCTTGGGATGATGGATCCCGAGTTTCGCGCAGCCTCCTAGCCTCATCCTCATCCTCTACTCCCTCCCCCAATGATGCGGCGTCCGAGTCGGTCGGGGTATCTTCCCAAAATTCAATATCGCCCTCCTCGCCGAGTGTACCGCGCTTTACCAGCTGGCCCTTTTCCCGCAGAAGATCCTCCACTGTAATCTTGCGGTCACCAAATATGTTCAGGTGGTCGCTGATGATGTGGCGATTGCGACAGCTCGGGCATGTTATGAGGACGGACCCGTGATGGTACCCTTGTTTGGATACCTGATGTGAAGAGCGGCCGCCGCAGGGGACACACGTGAATACTAATCTGTAATGCGGCTCGGTCTGCTTTCGCGACTTCGCCGCATCGGGAGACGACGGGGAGGTGCCTTGGTCTGGTTTTGTCGGCTTTGGTATGGCGTGTGCGAAGCGGTACCCTACGGGCTGCAGAGTTCGGGGTAGACGGCAATGCGGGCGTAGAAGAGGAGGGGAGATGGTTTTAGGGGTGCGGGAGATCGATGTCAGGTAACTTAACGCTATTCTAGACACCATTGTTGGGAATATTACGACCAGATGCCAGAAGGCGAAAAGCAACAGAAGTCATAGCAGGTCTTCTGAATACCTCCCTGCAGTGCAAAAAGCACTCCCTGACGTATACTTAATCAACTCCCCACATGTACGTCTTATCTCTGCTATCGATAAGATACGCCTTAATGTCTTAGCTTATCGATGTTGATGTTGACATGTTGGAGGGGCAATTCTGTAGTGGAACAGGCAATCAGGTACTCTAGATGTAGGCATGTTCGAAATACATAAGGCTTGGCGCTGAGATTATACGGGTGGTTACAGGTAGTGACCTCACCTTTAGGTACACCTCGGTACTCTCGTTCGAATTACATCCAGGGCCATCACCAAATACTCTTAACAACTTACTACCTACGCCTGCACAATTTCTAAGCCAATCGAAGCAGCTTTTAAAGCAACGAACTCAAAAAGAGACCATTTATCCTATCGCTACCCAAAACTTCTTCATCTCCATCTCAAATACTAGGCAAACGAGCTATCAGCCTCCCGCAGCCTCAGCAAATACTCGTTTCCATTCTCAACCTCATCAAACATTTATTTTCACACCTTTTTCTTTTGCCAGTCACCATCTCCCTTCTCGCCCTCTCTTGGCATAAACAGTCCATCTCACTCTTTGCGGTCTGTTTTGCCACGCGATACTCCCAACCACATCCCCTCACCGTGCATAGTTCGGCGCCTTTTAACGGCTGCCGGATGTACGTCTTGCTCTTCTCCTCCCTGATACCTCGACGCTCCGACGCTCCGACACTCCCACTCCCACTTCCACTTCCATTTTCACCCATCCGTTCTCTCAACTCGGCATGCAAACCTCTCGCTCTGCTACCTCGTTGTAGTACTCCCCCCGGTCACCCCTTCTCCTACCTGCCATTACCGGGCTACAATCAGTATAGGTGTACAAGATGATTACGGGACGAGGAGGTGCGGGTGGCCGCGGAGGCCGCATCCGTCCTCCTCGTAGGGTGAGTTGAGCTTTGTCCTGGTCTAGATTGCACCGTCTGCTGCTTGCAAAGGGTTAGTTACTAAGTATTGTCACTTCATAGCTCGCGATCCAACCTGGCGACAAGAACGAGTTAGAGCATTGTTGGGAAAAACTCCGCGGAGCCATACAAGATATCCATACCCAGAATGCCGGGAACCTCTCCTTCGAGCAATTGTATCGTTATTCGTATAAGATCGTGCTCCTGAAGTCCGGCCACTTGCTCTACGACCGAGTCAAAGAGTTTGAAGAGAAGTGGTTTGCGGAAAAGGTCATGCCACCCATCTCAGCCTTAATCACGAAAAACCTCGTCAGCATAACCCTCGACGGTGCACCAGGCATCAGCGTTGTCGAGCGCCGAGCTATGGGTGAGAAGTTCCTCAAGGTCGTCCGCACTTCCTGGGAAAATCATAACATGTGCATGAACATGATCGCAGATATCCTGATGTATCTCGATCGTGGGTATGGTGAGGAGCACCATCGACCATCTATATATATTACCACGATCGGGTTGTTTCGGGATAATATCCTACGGGCGAATCTAGGTGCTACCGGTGCCAGCTACGATGTCTTCGATATTCTCAATGCCACTATCATCGATCAAATTAACATGGAGAGGGAGGGGGACGTCATAGACAAGGCGCTTTTGCGCAGTTGCATTTCGATGCTCGAGGGGTTATTTGAGACAGACAAGGAGAGTGAGCTCGAGCGCCTTTACCTCACTACTTTCGAACCATACTTTATACGAACAAGCCACGACTTCTACCGCGCAGAGTGTGAGAGATTACTTCGCGAAGCAAATGCTAGTGCATGGCTCCGTCAAACACAGAGGCGGTTAGCCGAGGAAACGGCACGCTGTCAGACCACCATTTCTCCCTTGTCGGAACAAAAAGTCTCCAGTGTCATCGACGAGGAACTTATTACGAAACATTTGGAAGAGTTTTTACAACTTGAAGGTAGCGGCATTCGGGCGATGATCGACAATGATAGAGTTGAGGACCTGAAGATTTTATATACCCTCGTGTCGCGAGTCGACGACAAGGTTCCAGCTCTGCGTAACGCCCTAGCTGTCCGAGTTATGGAGCTGGGGAATGAAATTGAACAAAACCTCAATAATACCGACTTTAGCATCGCACAAGGACCTTCTACCGAAGAGCCTAACGGTGATGGGGAAAAGCCCAAACCCAAGGCATTGAATGCCGCTGCCCAGCTCACAGCAGCCGCGATAAAGTGGGTAGATGATGTACTTCAATTAAAAGACAAGTTTGATCAACTCTGGGTGGCATGCTTTGACCGGAAAGCTGTCATCGAAACAGCACTGACGCGAAGCTTTTCCGGATTCATCAATAGATTTGATCGAGCTTCTGAATTCGTTTCCCTTTTCATCGACGACAATCTTAAACGCGGAATCAAAGGGAAAACTGAAGCTGAAGTAGATGTTGTTCTTGACAAAGCCATTACACTCCTGAAGCACCTGAATGAGAAGGACAAGTTTGAGTCTTACTACCAGAAGCACCTCGCCCGTCGATTGCTCCATGGCAAGTCAGAAAGTCAGGATATAGAGCAAGAAATGATATCTCGAATGAAGCGGGAACTGGGAAACAACTTCACGCAAAAATTTGAGGGTATGTTCAGAGACATGAACACATCTCGCGAAACTACCGAACAATACCGAAATCATGTCCGCGGCTTAGGCGAGCTGGACGAGAAGCAGATTGACTTGAACATATCAGTTCTGGCCGGTAATAATTGGCCCAAGGAAATCATGGGCAGAGCCGCAGGCCTGTTGGGAGAAACAAGATCCAAAGCCACATACCCTCCTGAAATTCAAAGACTGCAAAATAGCTTCTTTGAATTCTACATCAAGAATCGAAATGGCAGGGTTCTAACATGGGTTGGAAGCGCTGGCTCGGCAGATATCAAATGCGTATTTCCTAGAGTCCCCGGCAAGGCTACTGGGCCGCTTAGCAAAGAGCGACGTTACGAGATCAATGTGTCGACTTATGGCATGATCGTTCTGATGCTCTTCAACACCATCAGGGAGGATGAATGGTTATCATTCGAAGACATCCAAGCCGCAACCAATGTTCCTCAAGCAGACCTAGTTAACACCCTTACCTCATTATCCGTGATTAAACAGTTCCGCATACTAGTCAAGGAGTCGCAAACAAAGTCTGCTGCCAAGCCAGGTGATCGATTTGCGTTCAACCGCGAGTTTGTAAGCAAGACAATTAAAATCAAGATTCCATCGGTCAATGCTTCCAACCGAGTAGAAAATGAAGAAGAACGCAAAGAAACCGACGAAAAGAATCTGGAAACTCGAAAGCATGTAGCTGACTCCGTTATTGTACGGATTATGAAGTACGTTCTGTTTTATCCGTTGTCTGTTTACCAATTAACAGCCATTCTAGGCAACGTAAAGAACTCGGTCACACCCAACTAGTGAACGAAGTCATCCAAGTCTTGAGTGGCCGCTTCAAACCAGATATGTCATTAATCAAGGGGCAAATCGAGTCTTTAATTAGTCGAGAATACCTCGAACGAGACGAGCTCCCCGACGGTTCACCCGCTGACAAGTACAAATACGTAGCTTAATGACTTCTATTTCAGTTAACGAATCTTCACCCCTGACGCTTGTGATGGGCTATGTTCTTATGCATGTCATTGATTCTATAGCGAACGATCCGCATGACTGAGCGCGCATTGGTAAGGGGTTCTGGTGTTTGGTATGCATGGGCCGGCGCACCGGGCGATCTACAGGCTCACATGAAAGTCCCTGGAATACAACTGCTGCACTAAGTGGTACTACAACATTGCACCCATAACATGTTTCTGGTGGCTAGTAGTTACTTGCACTTATTGTTGTCATATATTGCTGTCTAGCTACATAGGCGGGTTCTCCCGGATCCCATAGTCATTTTTGAGTTGGTTTCTACAGGCGCGTCAGTCGGGTTTCGACCTTGGGCCCTGAGCGATTTGAGCTCGCTAATGAAGACAATGACGATCATTTAAGCGACAATATTCCCTTTATCCTACGCTCGAACCCTTTCTTTGTTTGTTGTGCGAAAATGCGAAGCTAATGAGGCGCAATTACAAATGCTAGGCTCATATCCAGTTCCTACAATCATCCTTCCGATCACGAACAGCTTCTTTAGCGGCTGTAACAACAGTCCCCATGCTTTCTTCAAGTCTTTGTCATACTAAAAGCATGAGCTTAAAACTATGCATCTGTTCTATCCAAACGCGCCATACCCCGCCTATAGATTAGGCAAGATCCCCAATAAATCGCTTGGCCTCTTTCTGTTTTCAATTGAACCCTTACTTTCAAGAATCTCTCACAATACATCCTCTGACGATGACAACTAGCCAAACACAAGAAAGTCCCTTGCGACTCGAAAACCTCGGACATGTTTCGGGTTACTATGGCAGCCTTCCCACTATGAGGGAGTGGTCCCCGGATAAGAAGCACTCCAGCCCGGCGAATTCTTTTCCTACAAAGAAACCGTATGTCATGCAGAGTATCAATCCAAAGACATCTCAGCTGCTACCCGCGAAGAATCAAAATTGCTGTTGTGACGTATCTAAGCCAGGGCCGAATTCACAACGCCCTCCAAGTGAATATCGCGAGGCTTCAATAAAATCTCCACACCCAGAAATACTCACTCCTGGACCCAAACGAACAATACCATCGTATGCCCACACCTCGCGCCCCGCCACAGTTTATTCAGCTTACCGACCTTCGCAGAGCACTCCAAGTGAGATATCACAGGATCGCATCATCCGCAACTCGATCAGTCTCTGTGAGAGCCCGGGCACTTATTATGAACATCATAGTGACGCGCACAGTGATTACAATAACGCAAAATCTTCGCACACCCCTAGCTCCCTAGCCTCCTCACCCAGACAAGATAAGCATTTGGCACGAGAGTATAGCTTCGTGGAGACGGATATTGCGCTGGCAGCGCAGGCTCAACAGTGTCGCCCTCGTTCGCAAAACTTAGTTCGAGTTGACGGTGTGGACTTCAATATGGTATCAAATAATCCTGCCCCCAATGGAAACCCTCCATCTGTACCTTCATCCATTTCCTCGCCTGTTTCCTCGCCTATTTCCTCACCTATTTCCTCACCTATTTTCTCACCTTTCCTCTCTCCTTCTTCAAACTGCGGTAATCGCTCATCCATGGTGTCAATTTGTTCGACCAAGTCGGGCAATCCATATTATGGCGCATGGAGTCCTAGCCCGCTTCGCCCTGGCCCCCTTCGCCCTAGGAAGGCCTCGCTTGTCGATCGTACATGGGCGCACTTCGAGCGTGGCCTCTCAAGGACGGGCTGGAAATCTCTGCCGAGTTCGCCGAGATTCAAGGTCCACAGTGTTACGAAGTCTTGTAGCAACTTATTTGAAGCTGATGGCGAGAAGAAAAGTTCCACCCCCGCTGTCACACCACCTTCGAACGAGGCTTCTTGGACGGAGCGTACGCAAAAGATCAATCAAGAACTTCCATGTGCTGAATACGAGGAGAAAACAACTAGGAAGCAGTCCGTTTATCAGTGGCGAGCTGGTCTCCCCACTTGTGCTCTGTCACCCTACTCGCTTAGGAAAAGATCTCGCTTTCGTCATCATACCAGCTTCATACCTGTTCCGATACCACAAGGCATCGCGGAGCTGGAGGCACCGTTAGGCAACACTCATAATCCTAAACGGTACAGCGACGATTCATACGATTCATTGTTCCTCAATCGCCGTAAGAGTGCCGTTCGCCATCAGGCCAGCGCCCCGATGTTCTCCTCGGAATATGCTCGAAGACGAGCAGTAACTGTGAATACAGAGAATAGGGGCGGGACAGCTCAATGGCGACCTCCCTCTGTCCAGGCCCAAGCGCCCCGAGCCCAGTCGGCCGTGAGTAATAGGCACCATTGGAGCCAAGATGAACGAGTAGATCCGCGCGCTATCCCAGCCCCGCTGTCGCTTAGGAAACCGTGCCTATCTGATGATCGTCGTGACTGGCTTTCTCGAGATCGGCAACATGACGCAGCTAACCAACGTATCCTAACGAGAAAAAAGGGTATTCTGCTAAGGTAGGTCTGTAGCCAACTCTCGTAGTATTGGGGCATCTGAAACTGAAACAATCCGTGATTTTGATCAATCAGACTTCTACGCAGCGTGAAGATTCTAGCTTGAATACAGTTAATGAACTATTAAAGAACTAATCCTTTAATTTAAGTATAACTACTTTTGAAATTTGTTTTATTACTTGTCTCGATGAATATATGCCGTTACATGATTGAAACATGAAACTGTAATATAACGTCTAGATAGTTCAAATGTGGTGTCCGTAAACCCAAGCTCATATACAAAATGCTTGAAAATACTTAGCTCGTCGCATGTAACACCTCATTTGGCCATGCAAGCCATTCATCCCAACAACTGCCCAAATATCTCGTAATGGAGCGGATGATGAACGCTCCGGCATCACCAAAGACCCAGAAGTCTCTCGCATTGTGTATAAGTACCCCATAGTACGCGGTTATTATCAGGGCTTCAGGCCGCCGCTGCTCAACGAGTTTCACGAAGTCTGTAGGCACAGCAACTGCCCAACGAAGTACAACGACGCTCCGAAGGGGCATAGATAGGGGGGCATCTCCGACGCTCGATAGATTCCGGAGGATATCTAGAGCTTCGATGCAGGGCGTAGAAACCGAGAGGTCGGTGCTCTTATCCTTGATAAGGCGGCCCAGATAAGTTAGTTTCCTGGTGAAGATGGTCTCGGAATCTGTGTCAAGTATCCATTTGTAGGGGAGTTCCATCCCCGTCTGCTGGTAATACTGCATCGAAATCGAGTTCCACGACTCTCCTGCTATTGCTCGCACGCCGGCGCAGAGGTGGAAACTGGTTACCAGCTTATCCAGAAACGTGGGGAAATCAGCCCGGGTGGAAAATGTGTCAAAGAGGATCTGGTGCGAGAGAAGGATGGAAAAGAGGAAGGCAGGAAAGGCTTCGCCGGTGGCTTTGGCGGCATTGAATAAACCTAACGCGCGTGTCTGTAGATGTGTGGCTTCTTCGCGATAGAAACAAGCCTGGTAAGGCCGATGGGTAGACATGTGCGCAGCTGAAAAGGCCAACAGCTGGTCCATCAAGTAGGGTATTGTAATAGCTTGGCGGGTGACCATGGCCATGAAGTTCTTTCCCATGACATCGTCGAGGGATACAAACCTCCACATGTCGTGTTCGAAATGATAGAAGAGCTCCAGGTGATGCAGCTGAAATGTCGGCTCCGGCAATACATTGTTAATTGGGGAGGGAACTGTGAGAATTGTCCTGTCTTGGGATAAAGGGGAGATAAGTCCACGTGCTTCTTCGGTAGCATCGAACACTCTTCGGC
This sequence comes from Xylaria flabelliformis, assembly GCA_007182795.1. Lineage (NCBI taxonomy): Eukaryota > Fungi > Ascomycota > Sordariomycetes > Xylariales > Xylariaceae > Xylaria > Xylaria flabelliformis. The sequence continues at coordinate 42,022 of VFLP01000059.1, read as the reverse complement.
ATGATAACAGTAGCATACTGCTATTGCCGTGTTGGACTTCATCATCTTGCTGGCAGGCTTTAGAGAGATTGGGGTTAGGGGATACGGTGGTAGTATTAGCGGTGGGAGTACTGGTGATACTTTGTGGAGTAGGTAGACCAGAGACAAAGGAGCATTGCAACCGCCGGATAACACAATTGGCACAGGAAGGCTTGGTCTCGTCACATTTGACGTGGCGCCGTTTGCATTCTTTGCAGCCGTATCTGGATTTTCTAGCGGATCGTCGTCGCATATTACTATAAATGAGTTTCCGCGGATGGCTGCTGCACAAACACGCCAATTCCAACACGACGGGGGAGAAGGTCGTCAAATGAGAGTCGATTAGGTTAATAGTTTCGTGGTAGACATTGATACTTCCTAAGATACTATGTACTAAACATTTAAAAGGCTGCCTGCTCTATCTCGTATTCCGGCAGCTCCTATTGGTTTTACATGGACCGGGGTCCTTGCCCCTGTTAGTTCGATGGGGGCTGTTGAGAACCATGCATTAAAGCAGCCGAGCAATTATTCGTAGTTTTGTCGAGAATGCCTTGATAGACCTTCCTACAGTAACCCCATCGTTCAGTTTAATGGAGGTTTTTTGAATACACGTAAACACGAGCTTGTCATTGGCGGTGCAAGTGAAACCCCAGCACAATGGCCTCTACATGCTGCCGTCAAGACGTCCGTCCTTGTTGCATGAATGGCTTTTTACTTCAGCAAATACATCAAAATGCTTGGTTTTACCATCATATAAAACTGGTAGGTCTTGCATTGAGTATCCGTCAGCAACAGTCTCCCACCTTCATCTCATTCAGAATTCGCTGGCGCCCCTGCCTACCTAGGTTATCATCTTGCTCGCCATGTATGCGGCTCTTGTGAAAGCATGTGTACCAGACACTTTCAGCAGCCTCAGTCTCTTCGGGGGAGAAATTACATCTCTCGAGACTACCTTGGTCTCTAACTATAGCGCATCTGTCAATTCGGCATATCGATTCACTGCCCCCAGCGTCCAATTGACCAATGCCACGTTCTGTAACGTCACGGTTTCGTATACGCATCCCGGCCAGAACGATAATATCTATGTCGAAGCATGGCTCCCTACGGAACACTGGAATGAGCGTTTCCAGGCGGTCGGTGGAGGAGGCTTTGTTGCTGGCCGTTTCTACCTGTCGTATGTTGCTATGCAAGGGGCTCTCGCAGATGGCTACGCGACCATCACAACCGACGCGGGCTTGGGATCTGCCATGGACGCAAGTCCTTGGGCTCAGGTCAGCCCCGGAAATGTGAATCTGTATAATCTACAGAACCTGGCGTCAGTTTCGTTGAATGACGAGGTAAGCAAACTTGCCCGCTTCGTTTTATTCCAATACCATCACTGAGTCCTAACACTGCGGTAGGCAATCATTGGCAAGCAGCTCGTCAAGAGCTATTATGGCAAGGGACCACTGTACTCTTACTGGAACGGCTGCTCTCAAGGCGGCCGCCAAGGCATGATTCTGGCGCAACGTTATCCGGACGCCTATGACGGTATTGCAGCTGGTGCTCCTGCTTTCTACTGGACCGAATTCGTTCCTGGCACTACCTGGCCTCAACAAGTTCTGAGCATGCTTGACCATTATCCATATAATTGCGAAGCGGATGCACTCACTGCCATGGCTATTAAGGCCTGTGACAAGCTGGATCAGGTGGAAGATGGTATAATCAGCCAGCCCGAAGAATGTCTAGCTCAATTCGATCCTTTCAGGTGGGTAGGTATGCCCATCAACTGTACCCAAACAAACGGCACGGTCCGTATTACCAATGCAGCCGCCGTTCTCGTGAATGAGACTTGGCATGGACCGCGGGCAGTAGACGGGACGAAACTCTGGCATGGATTGAACCCTGGCGCAGATATCACCGGTGATGCTTCTCCATCAATGCAACCGGGATTGGCAGCAACGAATTGCACTGGAACTACCTGCGTGGGCATGTCGAATATATTAAGCCAGTGGACGCAACTATTTGTCTCAAAAGACCCGACTCTAGATGTGTTGAACCTCACACACGAGGAATGGGACAACTTATTCCGTTCGAGCTCACAGCAGTATCGATCGTTGGTCGGTTCAGCTGATCCAAATTTGAGAGCCTTTGGTAAAACAGGAGGGAAGCTCTTATCTTTCCATGGTGTGGTAAGTTGTATTAGTCTACTACCGTACCATACTCATCTTGATGCTAACAGTTCTGTTTCCACAGCAAGACAACATTATTCCCCTAGGAGGTAGCCAGCAGTACTACAATGAGGTAGCATCAATCTCGCCCGACATTCACGACTTTTTCAGATTATTTGAAGTTCCGGGCCTCAGTCACTGCTTTGGTGGCAGAAGCCAACAACCATCCAACCTCTTCGAGCAGTTGCGCCTCTGGGTAGAAAATGGCACGGCGCCTGAGACGAGTCCGATCAATGTAACAGACATTACAGGCTCTCAAGTGACGGGTTCTCGTATCCTATGCCCATACCCCCAACAACAACAACTCATCAAAGGTTGTACTGACACTGCGAGTGCTAAATGTTGGACTTGCACGAGACGACGCTAAACACTGAAGCGGGCTGTCGGCGAAAACGGCCAGGAATCTTGGGAAGTCACTTATTCGTAGCCTCAAGATAAGGTTTTACATTGACGAGTCTCCTGACTCCTATGTTTCATCGAGTTTAACCTTTTCAACTTCTTTTCCAACTAATATTTAATCACATCTTGGTTTTTTTTTTGTTAAATTTATCGATGCTTTTCTATGCTACTATCCTATTAATTTGTATTCTACTCAGTCAGGTGGTCCCATATTAAATATGCTTATATCTTTGACGCAAGTAAACAAAGATGCTATCATTGGTAAAGCCTGAAAAGTGTGAGGAGAGTTTATTAAATGTCGGTACGGCGCAATATGTTGTTTCGAATCAAGTGGACACCGCAGAACTGGCAGCTAAAACAGAAACATTACTAGTTATATGACTCCTGGTAATTTATTATAGATTGCTTCAGCTAACAGTAAGGCAGACTGCATCTCAGAATTAGAACTAAGACAGTGAGTGCATCTGGAAATATTACCTGATTGCACACCTTTTCATGACTAACAGAAAACTAGGCGACAAGCATCTATCGCTCATTTTTTTCGATTCAAAACATACTTCTGTTAATTCTCATAAGTGCAATTACTTAGATGCACCATGACACCGCCTTACTAAATAGCAAGATCATGAGCATTTCATTCGTATTATTAGGATTCTGAAGGAACAGTATTAATGTGATTTTGAAATGATAGACACATATTCCAAAGTATCTAAGAATTCAACGACATTCTAGTAATACCAGGTCATGGATGAATTTGTAGGTCAGTTCTCTACTATGTGCAGTAACGTCTTGATAGAATTTTGCAACTTCTATATTCGATAGTCGCAAAGCAGTGCATGACCAGCGAACTAACCCAGTACTAGCGGGGGAAGCTGAGACGTCCTTTGGTTGATCCTGTAAATTGCGGGTAGTTTCATAGCGAAATACAGCCATTAGCACTATCCTCGAGGAACAATCCGCCATAAATCTGGCCCTCGTTCAGGTTCTTCTCCTGGTAGCCTTCATTCACGACGTCGGAGCTGCCCGTCGGCTTCTTCAGGATGCCGATCTGGTACTGGCCACCGCCCGAGTTGTCATTGGACAGCGCCGATGTGACGCTCTTGAGCGGCTCGTCATTTTTAGAGTAGTAGACTCGTAGAGTGCTATATTGATTGTCATGTTAGTTATTGCTCCGCTTCTCAACAACCGGGGTCGCCTTTTGCGTGTTATGATGGGGTAAAAGAGTTTTTGTACACTCCTTAGGGTAAGAAAAGGTGCTTCTTACTTCTTAGTGAAATCGAGCGTGATAGCGAAGTTTTGCCACGCCGTCTCGTCAATCGGCGTCGACCAGACCTCCGTATTCTGCCTGTTCAGCACTTTGAAGGTGTTCTTATTGCCGCCCCGCCCAATGATCGTTCCTGTCTGGAAATTAAATTGATTGGCGCTGTAGTCGGACGCCTCGTGCCAGACGTTCTGGCCAAGAGGTTAGTCAGGATTTTACATTGGCCGCGCATTATTGTCTAGGTGAGAGTAAGGTTCATGGGAAATTCACCAGGTACTCGTGCGTTAGGTTCAGTTTCCTTAAGGGGTCCTGCTTAACGCTAAAGTGCAGCGTGCGGACGCCCGTCGTGCCAGGTCCGCCCTCGTTGGTGTCGCCTTGGATCTGCAGGCCGACGCGACGAAAGCCATTCTGCGTTTGGAAGATGGACTGGTCGTCGATTGTCACCTCGATCGCCTTCGTAGTCGCGTTATCGAAGCGCGAGCTCGTCACGTTCGGGAACTTCAGTGTCTGGCTGAATTTCTCGCTCCCGCGGACGTAGTCGGGGTTGAACGGACTTGTGGCGTACGAGTCGAAGTCTGTCAGTACCAAGGATGACTTCACGAGCCCATTGAGCACTATAGGACATTTGATTGCCCCCGTGCCGCGCTGTTCAGGAGGCGAGGGAAGTGCAAAAGACAATGTCGCGGCAGCTAGGATGCTGCTCACAAGAGTAGTTGAAACCATCTTCCCTGTTAAGTCTGTGTGGCCGAACTTTCCTTGTTGAAGTTACCAAGGCAATCGGTCGCGATGAATTAAAGCCGTCATGACCTGGGAGAACCTGGGCTTTTGTGCATAAAGTCATCGTGGCTAACGTGGAAACCTGCGCCCGACGGTCCGGCTCATCTCATCTCTTAATGGATAGAAGAAAATTAACACATCCCAGGGGTTAGGCGTATAGGGAGATGACGTTCCGAGCAATCTATTCCAGACGGGATAGTTGGGGAAATGTGGAGGGCGTTTCGGAAACGTACTAATTCTTGCCGGATGATCGTCCCGAGTCGGGCAATTGTTACCTGGCTAAAACAGTCTTCCCGTTACTAGGACGAATGGCGCGATTGCATGAATCAAGCAATCGTCTATATGGGAAAGGCACGTCTTCAAAATTAGCTAATGGCATTGGCAATAGGCCAGCGACTGCGAAAACAAGAAACAGAAGTTGTAGATTAACATCTAATTATAAAACTGCCAGGTACGATATTATGGCTTTATCATATTTACGATCCATGCCGACGATAGTCAAATACATTGCACCCCAAAATTTGTCAATCTAGTTTATTATTGCTTTTGCGTCCCAAACTTTTTTGAATGCTATTCCAAATTTTTGTTAAAGGCGGGATCGGTTTTTTTCGAGGTGTTTCAGGAATATAAGAACGGTGAGACATCCGCGGCCAGTCGCGAAGTCGTCGGTTGCGCAACTCTGACAACCGCTGGCGTGATTGGCTGCTTAGATGATCATACTTCAAGTCATATTTGTTAGCATCGGAGAGAATGAGGAATAGAAATAGGAGGCTGCCGGGTATGGGGCTTCGTGTGAACTTACCCATCGATCAAATAGTTCTTGATCTCTTCTTATTCGAGTGAGCATACGCGTCGTATACGACTCTCCTGAGCCTGAGGACGACGATAAGCTGGGGCTGAGCATTTGGCTTAGTAGTGATGCCTAAATTACAAAGTGGAAGTTCCTTACGATGGAAATTTTCGAATATGCGTTTGTGTTAATGAGTAGGGAGGGGTGGCTTGTAAGAGTGTTCATCTCGGTTTGTTAGTTTTTCTATATCAGGGAAAATTGAAGTATAAATTTAAAGTTGAGGTCCCAAGATTTCTCTTTTCTACTGCATTAATCCAATAATGAGTTTCCATCCATTATCGAATAGAACAAGGCGGATTGTCGAGAAATTTCGCCAACAATGAACAGCCTAAAAGATAGAAACAAAGGTAAGGGCGCTTTCTTGTCGCGCACTTTCTCCTATTCATATGCTCACAGTCAAGGCGCCGGTCGCTATGTAAGATTGTCGTTCCGTGGCATGAATCTCCTTTAATTTTTTAATTTGGTGGAATTGAGCATAAGAATAATGTTTGCCTCATTGCCTCCCTTGTGGGATTTGTTTCCAAAACCATATGGGTCAGTCTAGCAATCACCGTTTGAATATCCGAGGTCAAGCTAAGCTATCTTCTAGAGATTGCTGGCCACGTATGTGAGACGATATTAAAGTTTTACGTCCAAGTTTCGAGCCGCATTCTATACCTAATATAATTGTTCCAAACGACGGGTCTTAAACTTTATTTCATAATTTCAACGGGACATTCGCTTAGGTAACAGCTAGGTCAAACAGTAAATCTTTCTCTCTGTATATACCTTCTCTGGAAACTGTTTCCCATATTCCAATTATATATCCTTAATACTAGAACAAGAGTAAAACTAATTGAATTTCGTCTGTTTCCGCTCCTCGTGATGAGATGACACTACCGTTCCCCATGGGCCTCCACCCCTAGGCATAGAACAAAGAGACTCCGGTGTATAGCCAGATAGCGTCCACTAAGGTGTCCAGAGTACAACAAGCCTCTACTGCCTACCTTAAGTACCGAGCCCTGATACTTGTCCGAAACCTGTGTTTGACGGTGCGAAGGACTCTAGAACACCTTCTTCATATCATGTACCCAACCCCATATACTGTAGTAATCCTACATCCCAATCTGTCTCCTTTTTGATGCTGACTACAACACATTCTTTTATCGACGATACCCTATTGTATACAGGAGTCTAATTGTTTAGGTATTTGGTGCCTTGTTCATAGGCCTAATCCATGTCCATACGTCTTAGTCTAATGCTCGGTGTCACTAATGTCGTCTGGATCCCATACGACGATACTACTCTCATCGTCATCCAATCTCTCAGTGAAGCCCAATACGGGTTGGCAACGCATCTCCTCTTCAATTGTCAAAGGTGCCGTGGAATTCTCCCCTTCAGAATTCTCCTCATAAACTTCAAATGTCGTAGGTGTAGTGGAATCGCGTCCACATCGTGCGGACGGGTTAAGACGTTCATTCAGCTCCTTTTCCTCCTTCTTCTTCTCCTCATCAGTTTTCCATCTAACAAAGAATGCCCTTGGAGGATTAAGATCCGGAACCGTATTCCATGCTGCCATGAATTTCTCAATCATTTTAGCCTGGAAACGTTGATGGTAGTCAAAATCTTCGATGCGTGCGAAGGTGATATCATTTGGAAGCTTTTCTGTAACGTCGTAGCTCTTGACAGCATACCTAAGTCTCCAATTGTGTATGTTGTGATTCTTCTCGAAGAAATTGTACTTTTCTACTGTGCGCTTGTCGATCCATTTGCTGTTAATCAGGATCAGATAGTCTTGTAGTCTAACCCTGCCGCTTCCTAAGACGCCAAAGATTTCCGCGAAAGCCAACCGCTTCACTGTCTCATGTGAATCTACTTTTAGACGATCATAGGGGCCCATCACGTCCCAAAGCTCGCTTAGACGGACAATGAGGTTTGGCCACCAGTCTACTTTGCTTTCGTTAGGGCCGCGAGGAATATCCACAAAACCCTGAAGTGCTCGACGTATTTTTGGAGCGTTATCAATGTTTGTTTTGTGGAAATTCTCGAGAAATAAATAGTCGATTGGTTTATCCGCGGCATCTCGGAACTCATATAGTGATAGGATACGGCCAGATTCTGTATGCTTTGACCGCTGGGTCCGGATACGTTTGTATAAAGCTCTTGTCTTGCTACTCGCAAGAAGTGGAGCGAAAGCTGTTTTGTAGTTTTCTATGATACAACCAACATTCTCGACTGGAACACCCCCAAAGTCATGCGGAGGGAGGCTGGGCTTGCGGACATCCGGACTGTCGCCATCCCAGAAGGTGATGTATACGAGGATTGGTTTCTTGCAATACTCGGTCAATATACCTTCGAAAACTAAGTGATCTTGGCCCAAATTCGCGATTGCCCTGACGATAGAATCTGGTGCTGGTTGGGACATTTCGTCGGAAGGGTTGACAGTGGTGCTGTTGCTTGGGCGGCAGCACAAAACTCAGAGGCTGGGCAGCAACAAATATATAAGGAGGCGAAAATGATCAGTCGATTGCGTGTCTATTTCATCCGATATTTTGCAAGTTTCGGAAAGTAAGTTTGTGTCACAATCTCAACCTCTATGAGATTAATGGATTTCTTCTACCGGGTCGGTGTAGCTACACTCCCTGTCCCCATGCTTTGTAGCACAAGGGATGTTGCTATACTGCTTGGACAATCATCACTTCTTCACAACGGTATGTATAACCACTCAGCTCAGTAGGATTTCGGGATATCTCAGTGAGTAGACTATCTCCCAATCAGTAAATATACATGTTGATAAAAGCCTGTATAACATCTTGTGACAAGGGCTTGTATCTAGGGACTTGGAACAATCGCTTCTACTTCGCTAATAATTCTCTTTGGGTCTAAAGGAGTTCTTCGTCCTAAGGTTTAATTAAAAGGTAGCTGCTCCGATCAATCTCCGATTTTCTCTCCCTTACAGCCTCAGCTCGAATTTAGTGATATCCCCAACCAGTAACTGCTGTGCCCTCTTTGGGTGTCTTGATGGGGCGCGCCGGGCCTTAACAAGTCTCTGGCAGTTTGCGGGTCATTGACACCCTTGGCCGTGACCCAGCTAACTACACTTGAGTTGAGTAAGAGATGGTACCTCTTTAATATAAGGACTCTGCATATGAAGTTTACATCTTCGCATATCACTCCATATCCTAGAACAGGCATTAAGTTGATGAATGTGTAGCAAACTGAGTAGCTAGTAGTTTATTTCAAGTTTTATCACTCGATATCCCCAATCGGCTACGTCTCATCTTTCCTGACAGCTTGTTCTATCTTAATGTAATTAATTCTATTAGCTGAAATCCTTTCTACCTACAACCACTTCATGGCGCAACTAGTGGATCTTTGTATTTGCATGTCAGGGCATCACCCCTTGGACTTACACAAACTTTACGTTATCTGTGTTACGTCAGTGATCTATCCTGCATATTATCTAAGATAAGAAACCGTCCATTTAATTGGACTCATGCTAGTCAATCACCTTATTGGAAAGCTTTACCTTTCCGAACACGTATTGGCAAGGACAATTAAGCGTGAGGGAAGGTAAAACATGAGAAATTAACACCAGACCTCCCAAAACTCTATAAAAGTGGGATGGCTTCTTATTAGTTTAGACGTACTCTATATGAGTTAGAGACTGAGTTAGGTATTAAAATGGCAGCTAAACCAACAACGGTAAAGCTTTCCATTTTAGTGACAGCTTGCCTGGCGCTACTGGGACTTATTCATTGATTTCTTTAATCAACCTACCTTAAATCTATGGGGACAAATTTAGACAAAAAAAAATAACAATAATAAGCTAGGACGTACTTTAAGAGATATAAAAGCGTGCAACGGAGCTATGAAGGGGTACTAGAATGGCAACGCTGAGTGAAACGATGCACTGGATCCTCTACGCCCATTTATTGTGTTTTCCTCGACACGTATTATCAACTAATTATATACCTTTCTCATCCGAATACTCGCATACACGCTGATACTATAAACACGTAACAAGGGAGGTTGTGAGGTTACGTTCCACAAATTTCAAGTTTCGTCTAGTAAACAGCCCACACATGTAGTGAGGTGAGAAGCCGAAAAGCATCAAGTTAATAAATCAGATTGCATCACCAAAGTGTAAAGCGCTCGTCACGCTGTGAGACTATGTAAAGGGCGACTGGTCCAACAATATTACGAGATCATAATTAGTATCCCTCGTGCAACCCATATAGGGGATAACATGTAGTTATTGACAGTATTATCGGGTGTCTCCTATCAAGCGGTGTGTTAATCCCATAGATTGCAGTACTGCGTTCTCGGATACTCAATCGTAACATTTAATACATGCAAAACATTTTGGTAACGGCTTGCTTACCATACTGCGGTGACCTGATTTCTTGGATCGGGGAACCGTAGATGAGACAGCTGTCTTGCCGGCCCAGAAACCAGTTGACTGAGCTTCAATCAAACTGCACTCATCAAAGTCATTTCACCGTGGTGATATTGGATTTGGTGGCAATTGGCGGGTTTCGGTCACCCGTCCCAACAGGCGCTCAGAAGCCAACGGCTCTACTACAGTCCAATCTGTACTTTGCGGGATGCGAAATATGGCAGCCATCAAGGTCTGGACTGATACGAGCGAATCAGAAGTCAGAGATCGGCATCAAGGCATACTATAGTCATTTAGCTATTGAAAGATGTAGTAAGATTTAAGCTAGATGAAGAAGAGTCGACGAGACAAATCTCTTTTCCACTTGGGTGTAAGGCCGTCCGGGTTTTAGGCACAGCCTACGGCCTTACATTCCGATCGCGAAACATTGCAGCTAGCTTGGGGATGGTTTTGAAGAGCTTGGCGCGCGGCGAGCTGAGATGGCTCACTAATATAGTGAATTGCTCGCGCGATACGAAACTACGGGCACTGACCTGCGGACAACTTTATTCTGCCCGAAACAATGCGATTGCGCGGGTAGTAGCCGAGACTAAAGCCGGCGGTGGAAACGCTATCATGTGTATCCGCTTTGAATCCGGGGATATGGGCGGCTTTGCGCCCACCACAGCTTGGGGCCTAGGACTGAGGAAGTACGTACGGTGTAGGCGAGAGAATTAGTTTTTACGTTCCAATATTGTGCTGTTACCGCACTTGGGATAGACCAAGATAGAAATTGAAAATGATCCAAATGGCAATGTTGTGGTTGGCAGACTAAGCTGCTTTCGTCGCTTCTTAGCATCGGTAGTTGGGATCCGGGGTTCTTGGACTGGGGGCTATACTAGGTACGGGTAAGGTGTACTTAATTAAATAGTTGCAAATAGGTAGACAAGTCATAGATAAGTCATCGTTCTACGCTAAGGAGATCAATCGCGCATAAAAAGAATAGAAAGAATAGGTGTTTGAACAATGCAGATTGTGTTGTAAATGGTGCATCTAAGAATTGAACGAGATAGGATTTGATCTGATAAATTGAACAATAGGTAAGGTACCTGTTGATCAGTACCCACAAGCCACAATCATTTCAAGCTCGCGCCACAGATCTAGCCGCCCATTCCGACACGTCAGGTCAACTCCGAGACAGCGAGCGACGCTCAGTTCGTTGTAGACAGACAAATATTTATCTTTCCCACAAGACCACACAACCTTATCAATGCGACCTAGAGACTGGCCTTAGATAGGGCTTCCAGCGGTGAAAATGGGTATGTAAACGTACACTATTAGCATTGTGTCTTCACAAAGCACAATGCGCAATGCACCAAAGAACAAAGGAGATGCTGACTATGACATAGCATCACCACGCCCTTCACGCGATTCCTTCTCCTCTGTGTCGACGACCAGCTTGGTCTTCGAGCGACTCGGCGAAAGAGAAAAGGCCTTCAACAACGGCAAACCCTCTGACCTCGACCATGAAGACTCCTTCAATAGCGCTGTTGACGATGACGAGCGGGGCGCCTTCTTGAGCTCGGCCGCCTCGCGCAAGACCCAGGGCATGGACATCAAGCTGAAGCGTATACTGCTTCTTGCATCTGGTGTCTTTGTTGCCATCTGGGTCATTGGTCTGGCTACCTTCATCTCCTCCAAATCCTACCAGCACTCGTCCCAAAAGGAACACGATCCGACCGCCACTGCCTCGCGCGGCTCCGGCAAGAGTATAACCCTGGATCAGGTTATGATGGGTTATTGGAGGGCAGCTAGCCATCAAATCAGCTGGATTGAGGGCTCTAATGGGGAAGACGGACTTTTATTGGAGCGGGGCGCAGCGGGTAAAGACTTTCTTGTAGTGGAAGATGTCCGGAGCCGGAATAGCGATCACGTTGCGGCTGGTGCTCAAATCGCCTCTTCCAAAACCCTGATGCAGAAGGCTTTATTCGATGCAGGCGGGCGAACACTATCTCCGGAGCAACTCTGGCCTAGTCCTGATCTGAAGAAAGTCCTCATTGCGACCGGCATCAAAAGTGTATGGAGGCACTCGTTTACCGCGACCTACTGGATATTTGATGTCGAAACCCAGACCGCTGAGCCATTGGACCCTAACGACGCGAGCCGCAGGATACAGTTTGCACAATGGAGTCCCAAGAGCAATGCCGTCTCTTTTACTAGCTCAAACAATCTCTTCATTCGACAACTCGAAAGCAAGAAAGTGGTGCAAGTTACCAAGGACGGCGGACCAGAATATTTCTATGGAATTCCAGATTGGGTATACGAAGAAGAGGTCTTCGGCGATAACAGCGCTACTTGGTGGTCCAATAGCGGAGATTACGTAGCCTTCCTCCGGACGAACGAAACCCTCGTGCCCGAATATCCCATTCAATTCTTTATTGACAGGCCGAGCGGAGAGGAGCCTGCCCCAGGCCTGGATACCTACCCGGAAGTTCAGCAGCTCAAGTATCCGAAGGCAGGGTCACCGAATCCTTTTGTCGATCTTCTTTTCTACGACGTGGTTAAGGGCGATACGTTTGAGGTAAAGATTGAGGGAGGGTTTGATCAAGACGATCTTCTCATCACAGATATTACATGGGCGGGGAACAAAGTGCTCATCAAGGAGACTAACCGTGTTAGCGATATCATGCGTGTCGTCCTGGTAGACGTCATCGCACGAACGGGCAAGACTGTACGCACCGTTGATGTAAGTAAAATCGATGGGGGTTGGTTCGAGATATCACATGACACTACCTACATCCCAGCCGATCCCGACAACGGCAGACCAGAGGATGGATACCTTGATACCGTCATACATGACAACGGCGACCACCTAGCGTACTTCAGCCCTCTCGATGCGAGCGAGCCTGTAATGTTGACCTCCGGTAATTGGGAGGTTGTCGATGCGCCATCAGCTGTCGACCTGAAAAACAACATAGCATATTTCGTTGCCACTAAGGAGTCCTCGATTCAGCGACATATCTATAGTGTCAAATTCGACGGTTCAGACCTCAAAGCGATTACGGATACGAGCAAGGAGGGTTACTATGATGTCTCTTTCTCTCGCAAGGGAGGATATGCTCTTATTTCCTATCAAGGACCAAATGTGCCTACCCAGAAGGTCGTCAGCACTCCGAGCAACCCGGAATCATTCGAGTATATTGTCGAGGAGAACAAGGGTTTAGCGGATAGGGCAAAGCAACACGAGCTTCCCCTTCTTCAGTATGGGACAATTACTGTTGATGACGTTGAGCTAAACTACGTTGAACGACGCCCGCCGCATTTCAATCCTAGCAAGAGATATCCTGTCTTATTTCAACAGTATTCTGGCCCAGGCTCACAATCCGTCACCAAGAGATTCACCATTGACTTCCAGTCCTATGTCGCCGCTGCCCTAGGGTATGTCGTGGTAACGGTTGACGGTCGAGGCACAGGCTTCATCGGACGGAAAGCACGTGTCATAGTTCGCAAGAATCTAGGCAAGTGGGAGGCTCATGACCAGATCGCAGCGGCTAAGACATGGGCTGCGAAGCCTTACACCGATGAGACACGAATAGCCATCTGGGGCTGGTCGTATGGTGGATTTCAGACACTCAAAACACTCGAGCAAGACGCAGGGCAGACGTTCTCATATGGCATGGCAGTTGCCCCGGTCACCGACTGGCGATTCTACGACAGCATCTACACAGAACGGTACATGCTGACGCCGCAGGAGAATGAAGATGGTTACGATGCGACGGCCGTGAACAATGTAACTGCACTTGCTGGCAATGTACGCTTCCTCATCATGCACGGTGTTGCCGATGATAACGTCCACATGCAAAACACACTTACCCTGCTTGATAAGCTGGACGTGGCAGGCATTGAAAACTATGATCTGCACATGTTCCCTGATAGCAACCACGGCATATACTTCCACAATGCGAATCGTATTGTATACGACAGTAAGCAACCATTCTATGCTCTCCTATCTAGCATATACTGACATTCTGCAGAATTGAGTAATTGGCTCATTAACGCCTTCAACGGCGAATGGTTGAAGGTGGCAAACGCGAAGCCCGCACAAGTCATGTCTCCAAAGGACAAAGAGAAGAGAAGTGGCATCGAACAGCTGAAGGTAGGAGTAGAGAAAATGCGAAGAGCAGGTGTCAATACGGAAGGTAACCACATATTACCATTAGGGGTGCATCCATGAGCATTACATGAAATTCACAGGCGTTCAGGTCTTGATGTTTGCGTTTTGCATATTCATCCTTGTAAACGATGTCTGTCTACCATATTTACTTAGCATCAATTCTACATACCAAATAGGATCACACTATATACGAACAATGCATTATACCCCTCACAGGAGGCGGGGCTAGATGATATTTCAATAGTAAGCTGTATTGGTAAAAAAAAAACATTCGCGTCTCAACAATTTTGAAATTGTTCACTTATTCCAACCGCGCAACATCGAGCGAATCTGCGGCTAGGCGGCAACAACACAACACCATGAGCCCCGTCACAGAAGTCGTACTATTGACACTAGTACCCGACGCAAACTACGCCGTCATCACCGAATCGGCGAAGATCATGGCGCGACAGCCGGGCTGTCTATTCGTCCGGACGTCCCGCCTGCTCCGCGAGCCAGACGACGACGACGACAACAGCAGCTACAGAGTGCACTACTTCATCGACTGGGACTCGGTGGACTCGCACATGGCCTTCGCGCGCAACAAGGCCGTGTACGGACCCTTCCGGGCCCTCGTGGGCACCGTCATGGCGGGGTACGCCCCGCCTTATCACATTACGTTCGAGCCGTATTCGTTGCATGTCTTTGATGGGGTCTGCATGGTTGGGAAGATGTGGTTTCCTCCCGGGAGTGGTCCTGTGCAGCAGGAGTGGGAGGGTGGAGCTTTGGAGAGATTTGTTGAGGTTTCGAAGGCGAAGGGGGGGTTGGTTGATGCAGGAAGATGTGGAGGTGGTTGGTCGTTGGAGGATGATATCGTGTATAAGGGGGAGAAGAGCCGGGTTTCGTTCTTTGTTGTTGGGTGGGAGTCTATTGAGGCTTGTGTGAGATTTAGAGACTCTGGGGATTTTAGGGAGGCTGTTGCTGAGATTTCTGCGTTACGGGGGTTAAGGGGGTTGGAGATTTGTATTGTTGACCCTGAGAAGGCTGTTGCTTAGGAGTAGGTGGCGGGATACCCTTTGCTTTATATGACCGCAGAATAGGAACAGCGTGGTGTTGGGTTAACAGAGTGGATGCCTCGTATATTCCTTCATGGCAACGACTGATACTTCAGGAGAAGAAGAGCGAGGGCAAGGAAGGAGCATACATACTATATGGCAAGGTCTCCTAGCTAATAGAAACAGGGGCAAGCCTACCTAGAAGGATATAAACCTCGATATGTGCTCAGCTCTTTCAATAAAGACGTTCCCGAACTTGACCTATATGGTCGAGCGGTAAAGTAGTCGGCAGGACAAACCCTTGTGTCAGAGGCAGGGCCATAGGCATTCAAGGGTTTTCCGGTCCAGCGAAAGCATGGTAGATCCTGCAACCTGGATTCTTTTTTTATTTAAGGGGTGCAGTTCGATTCTTGGCAGAGTTTTTTTGTTTTTATTCTTTTTAAAGAGATTAACTAGTCTGTTTAAAACTGTTTATTACCTTTTGTCTTAGATGACGAAGAATATGTACAGCATGTGTAGATCTGGACTTGACGGATCTGGATGAACTGGAGTGACTTAGGTTCGCAAAGGGTGAGCCATTCGTGTATAAAAGCCATAGATTCGCCGCTGGGCTCGAGAGAGGAACGTAGACTTCTATGCCTCCTTGATGCCCAAGAAGGTTATTGCAATATAGAATGCCCTTCCAAGCCCTAGTACTCTAGCCCTTGTGACAATATCGGAGCCTGTTCGATACGAGCATGCTCCAACCATAGAAATTGGCAGATTTTGGGACTCAAGTCCTGATTCTAGTAGGAACTCATCCTTAAAACTATAATCACGACAGAACAGCCAGCTCTTCTTTATCCTTAAAATAGATATTTATGGTCATTTCCCGCATATGTATCAAGAAAATATTCATTCTTTGTCCACAAATCTTGTTTCTTTCCTTTAATCTTACTCTAATCAATATGCTCGGGGAATTTATACTGCTCCTGTCGAGTGCTACGATATGTGATCGAGTACTAAAATTCGGATCGAGCTAGTCAAAAGCAAGCAATGGTGACGACAGTCACACCACGGAGGGCTATCGAGCCAAGTAATTTGATGTGGAAGACTTCAGGCTGATGCTCCGTGTAATAGCTTGTAGTAAGCGCAGTCGTCGAAACTGCTTAGTTTCTAGCTACCAAATATCAATTCTCATGCGGAAGCCACAAAGTATCGAGGTTCCATGTGCTTATTTTTCAGGTGCTTTTAATACGCCTTATCCACATATAATCTTGTAAGCTATACTATCATATAGAGGCGTGCAGCTCGCTTGGGTGTCTCCCAACGCAGCCTCAATCATCTTACAGATAGCCGCCCTCTCCGCGGCACGATACGATCCCGCTTTTGACTAGGACCGGGTTATTTGGTCCCGATCGGGGGCCCACTTATCCGGAATCTCCGTGCAAGATCTGAGCTCGTGGCTTAAACTTATTGTTTGCCAGACCCTGTCCTGCTGTATCTTGGGCCATGCTGCAACCAATCTCCTTCCCTTCTTCGAGTGCTCCAATCACAATCAAGATTCTATCACTTTACTATCCCAATAAGTGAAATGTAGAACGGATGGGCTAGATCATTTGAATCGTAGTATGCTTGTTCAAGCTAACCTGTAAAAGCGCCAAACAATAATAAGATCCAGATAGGTTCTTGGGAAAGCGTTTGTATAAGGGGACGGTCCTGCTAGGGCTGCATTAGCTCAGAGATCTCAGCCGCCAATGGTAATGAGGAATTGCTGGTTTCAGACTGTAGTTCAGCTGAGATCTACCTGGCCCTATCTACTTTCAGAACACCACCGTTCAGCCCATCACACATTCATATAGTAACTAACTCAAAATGGCGTCTAAGAGAACTAACTCCCCAACCTTTCACGTTATACTATATCAACCACTAAAACTTACATCGGATTGCGTAACCCGCTATTACTCATAAACGTTACCTTAAATTGTCCTAATTCACGAACGCTGAACTTCTCAATCGGATTTGGTACCTTTTTGAGTTGGGCTAATGTCACAAGGCACACAGCAAAAGGAGCTTTTATATACAGCCAGATTGGTATCACGAGTGTTTAAGAGACCTTCATAAATCCATTGCCTACTTCAAGTACTGGTTCTTGACAGCTAGGAAAGCATAGTAAACATTTAGTCTTGAGTCTAACCTGAAATTATGGTGGTTTGCGTAATACCTGAGCCTCTCTGATGGTGTGACGATAGATCTAGTTATGACTATCACTTCTCCTTGTTTCTTTCTAAGACATGGAAGCGACTTGCGTTGCAAGGGAGAGACCAGGCACGGCATCTAGATTCTTCACAATTCTGTTCCTGGAGGCGTCAGCCTCCCCACCATCGGGGCATATTCGTGCTGACATTTCAAATATCATCTCCGGATCGATTTCTTTGGTATCTAGATCCTACTATTGAGCTGAAAGAAAACCGGACAATCTGGCGTTGTCACCCCTGGAAAGCACAACAAGAACAAAGAACTCAGGGGGTCGTCTACGAGAATCAGTAGGTCATTCGAACCAGAGATCATCCTGGTGGTGATGTAAAGCGGTACCCTTGGTGGATCGACACCACTTTTAGATATTATCACGCCTCTTGCAGCGGCAGGATCCAAAGTCAAATTTTGTGGCTTGAATCTTGACTATTTCAGCGGAGGCCCTGTCCATTTAGGAAGTAATGACTTCATCTGGTGTGTGAATCATGATGTCGTTCTGCTAGAACTTACGGATGCAGGTTCTATCACGGCGTATGGCTCCGTACTATTGTTTGTGATGAAGACCGAGCTTTGGCTTGACTGGCTCGGCTCGTCAGCTCAAGATATTCAGGAGCGGCGCTAACATCTTCTCAACTAAACAGGATCTACGGCCTCGCCGGCCTATGAAGCATTTTGTCAGTGATGTCGTCTATGACGATCCTATTCTGTGGCACATGGAAGGCCGATCTGGACCACATTCAAGTTGTCATCCTCTCTCATCTGTGTTCATTATACTGCCTATTCCAAAAGTTCATCCTTGTCTATTGGGATAGAGGCGGCCGGAGGTCATCTCCGAGGCAATAGTCCAGGAGTATCACATGGAATCCACCCATCCATCCTTGAATCTATTGAGTACGAGAGGTATATGAAGATCTTGTTTGGAATATCTGCTCCGGGTACATCTATATATGCTGGAATATCGTTGTGGTGTGGAAGATTCGAAGTATATAAACTCCTCATTTCCCACCTACATTGATAATCTCTTTGACATCAGACCAAGCAATCCAAGCAAACTCAGCAACAAAATCTGAATTCACTACAATCACTTCATAAAAACTCTTTTCATTACCATCATTGACTTCAAAATGTCTCTTTCAAAGTATGCTGGTATGGCCGGGACCTGGTCCATGGACTTGACTGGCACTGCACCCAACGCCGAGTCTTTCTTCAGCCTTGAGACAACCGAAGAGTCTGTGTTCGACCCCGACCACCGCTCCCTCGCTGATGTGAACGACTACAAAGATGGAGGGAAATATCGAGGTAAGACATCCACTCATGGTTATCCCACTCCCGCCCGGGACTCAATCCCCTTTCCGGCATTCAGTTAACTTTTTGGTTGTCTCTTATAGCCATTGTGAAGCTTCAAATGCGATATGAGAAGCAAGATTCAGCTGATCCTACTTGGGCGATGGGCACCGGCTGGCTTATCAGGTCAGTCACTAGTCACTTTTCCCCCCTTTTGGCATACTCTACTGTTGCTAGCTCCTGAAATCCAAGTGATTCTTTACTATAAGCAGAATTTACTGACTCCTGTATTGCAAATATAGCCCTGACACACTCGTCACTGCCGGTCATAACGTCTATAGCTGGGCAGGTGGCGAGGAAGGGCTCGGCCGCGCAGTGCACATCAGGTGCTATATCGGATACCACGGCAGGGATTCAATTGATTCGCCGATTGTTCAGCGCCGCTATGCTAGGAACATTGTCACTACCGCCGAGTGGCTAACCAGCAAGGAGAATCGCCATCGCGACGTTGCCTTCATTCAACTCGACCGTCCATTTGAAGGCAACCTCCGACTCTTCTCTTACAAGCCTACCCCGAAGGTTGGAGATGAGATGATCGGTGTCGTCGGATACCCTGCTGATAAGTCAGTGGTTGACAAAGATGGACGAGAAGAAAAGGGCGCTTTGATGTATGAAATGTTTAACGACATCCAGTACAACCTAGAAGACAAGAAGAACAATCCCCTTCAGATGCTAAAGTATCGCATTTCTACTTTCGGAGGTGAGCATACTCATTCATTAGACTTCGTTAGCAGCTCTAAACATATTACAGGTCAATCTGGGGCTCCCGTCATTCGCAAGACTGCGAATCAAATAGCAATCGGTACCCATGTCTACGGAAGCGGTGACAAAAACCAGGCAAGTGTCATTGGCAAATACGGCAACGACTACGATTTGTTGATCAGCATCCTCACCAAGAGGTACCCGGTCATCGGCACCCATGAGGGAATCAACCTCGTCAAGCCCTCTTCCTCTAATACAGGCAATGGCGCTCCGCCAACTACTCCAGTCCAGTCACTATCGAAAACGCAAGTGTTCAACTCAACCGGGTTTATCACCGTCGAGAAATCTTCCGAGGATGAACAAGCTGAAGGGTTTATCGACGTACTCAAGAAAGTTGGCAGTATTGCTGGCACTTTTGGCCAGCACGCCTTGCCATTCATCTCGCCCTTGCTTGGTCCCGTCGGAGGACCAGTGTCTGCAATTGCCGGAGCAGCTCTTGGAACTTTAGCTAATGCCTGTGCCGAATCTGCCATGGACGGAGGGGTGGCGCCACTCAACAATACTGGGCGTGCGGCCACAGGCGCAATGGAGCGTGCCGTTCTAGCGGAAGCATCACTTCAAGCTGTTCTCAAGATGGACAATAACGACGTAACCAAGAAGATTATTACCAACATGGAGAGAACTTATACGAACTTAGCGCCCAATGTCAAACATATCGCACCAAAGCTTGCACCTGGCTTGTTGAGCTCCGTCTCCAAGATTAACACCAAGAAGAGTTTTTTTCAGCAGGAAGAGGAACTATCCCGCAGACAAGCCCGAAGGCCTTTGAAAGGCGACTGGACAGAATCTTCATTTGGTTCAAACGATTTTGTTACTGGCATGATGCAGCCAACTAGGCCCCTGGAAGGAGAGGAAGCATTCTTCGATATATTTGGCAGCGTGTTGCAAGCCGCCTTCCAGATCGGAAAGCCTCTCCTTCGTGAAGGGGCCAAGGCAGGCCTTGGTCTTCTCAGCAAGGCCCTTGCGGAGTCCAGCCTCGATACGGAATCTAGTCTTGATAACAACGAAGCCCAAGCCGCCGAGCTCGTGGCAAAACGTGCCATCATGGCCGAAGCCGCGTTGCAATCGGTAATGAAGCTCAACAAATCTGAGCTGGCCCAAATAGAGCTGGTGAACGACCATGGGGACATGCATGAAGAAGGGTTTTTCGACTTCGTGAAGACCGCGGCCCAGGGGATTGGCTGCGCAGTGAAGGCTGCTGCTCCTTTCGTGCTTAACAATGTCGTACCCGTTGTTCTCGGTGCCCTGGCAAAGCCTGCCACTGAGTCAGCTTACCTGAAGCCGTCGCCAAGCGGCTTTCAGACCACTCTGCGAAAGAAGACATCCATCCTCAGTATGGTCAATGATGGCACTTTGAAGGTGAGCGCCACGAGCCCCCATGAGATTGTAGCTCCCCATAATCGATCACACCAACCAAGCGCACAACGCGCTACTATTCCAGCGCTCCGCTCTGTCGACTCAAACGAGGACTTGCCAGTTTTCCAGGAACTCTAAGCTCATTTACTAACATATCATTTTGCAGGCTACGGCATAACTAAGCATCTAATGCGACCGTCCATATGAGCGGTCACCCGAAAGAATGGCTGTAATATGCTATAGTAACACTAAGGAATGTGACACACTGATTTCGTCTATTCTGTTACTGTATGCTCTGTTGGATCTCCTTTGTTGTTCTTTCATACTGTATCAAGCTATCTCCTTCTTTTTGATGCTCGCAATATGATTACTATTCGAGCTATCACTGTACAATTAACTTTGGATTCCTATTTTGTACTACCTTTCCTTAAACTCAAAGTCCCCCCCCCCCCCCCCCTCCCCCCCCCCCCCCCCCCCCCCCCCCCTGCCCCCTAGTATCGCAGAACCCCTTAAGTTCTGCTCGTTCTGCGCGTCCCTAGTAACTTACTCAACAGACGGGTCTTTATTTGCTGCAAGTATATGTCTCACGTAATTGATCTAGAGGGAAATGTGAGAAATTTAAGCTTCTTTCAATTTGACCCAGTTCGGTTCTGTCGGGGAACTAGTTCACGGCTACCCTATGGTGTAGGACTAGTGGATTCTGTGTGTATAAGTGACTAAACCCCCCCTTGGATTTGGCTGGTTCGGGAATCAATTGATCACTCTATTGAGCCCTGACTACCTTCATGGCTGCAGACAGGTCTCTCTATTCACTCCGGGCACCTTAACTTCTGACAGGTTCCAAACTAGACTGATTATTAAAAGCTAAAAAAACACCATACTACTTTCACAAAATAGCACTTAAAGTTAAAGAACCTGTTACCTATCTGCTTTGCATGGTTTGCAACATGACATTCAAGTCTATTACTATCTTCAGCTTTGGAGGCTCCAACATAGTCGTATGTTTCTACATGGATACCGGCTCCGGTGCATATGAATCGCGCATTTCCCAATCTCTCACCGGATTGCTTGGTAGCTTTTCCCGGATATACTGAGTTGCTTTACTCTCGACCAAATAATTCTGTCTGAAAATCGATTGTCTTACACTATCGTTCATTCGGTCGCATTCTTGCCCGTATACTCCTCCGTCCGCATTCCCGTCGCCTAATTGTTGGCAGGGCGCATTGCGTTCCCGCAAAAGGTCGAGGACGTCGGCCCAGGAACCACTCATCAAGTACCCACACCATTGCAGTTTGACGGTTCGGCCGAGAGGTTTCACTATAGCCTTGAGCTCTTTGAAATGGAAAGGTCCGTTGAAATAGAGGTCCTGTAAATTGGGCCAGATGTACGATAGCAGGAGACGGGCCATGCTAAGCTGTGGCGGAGGACCGTAATTACACATGAAATCAAAATTCAGGTCAATATTTCGGAGAGATCTCGTATGCAGAAGATGAAGTAGAAAATCGATGAAATCGATCCATTCCTCTGGCGCTCTATCAGTCCAGTATTGATCCCAAAGATTCGTCCGCGGACGGAAACTGATTGTCTCGAGCTGTTGGAAAGCGGTGGGAAGCACTCCTAGCTCGTGTGTAATTGCCGTGTCAGAGGTTGGAAACAAACCTGTCGGCGGCGGAGTCTCAATACCAAGTCCTTTCAGAGGGATCCCGAGCCGTTTGATTGAAAACAACAACTCGCCTATGAGATGAAATGGTGGTGGTCCGAGCATGTATTTTCTCGCATCTGACCACCCTGTAGGCAAGAGCAGATGATCCAGCAGAGAATTCTCCTGATCCAAATCTTCCGGGCGAAGATAACCCGTGGACCAGCTAGAGGGGTTGTCATCTACCTTTATCCATGTCGCAGTGGGAATTCGAACCATCGCAGAGGCGATAGTTTGAACGACGGAGCCAGAGAGGGTCTCGTAATCTTCGTAGAGCTTGAGATATCCTGCATGGGCTTTTAATATTAAGAGATGCTCCGCGCAGTTTGTATCAACACCCTGAGCAGCTAGCTTCTCCCACGACTCGGCGAGAGCAACAGCCTTTGTGAAGGCCTTTTGATATGTTTTGGTAGAAGTTGACCCATATATCTCTCGACCGACAAAAGTGTCCCAAATTGGTATGTATGGGCGCAGCCTGGATGCTTGATACGCTGCAAAAGCTTGGATATCATGAGTGATGACTGAGTCATAGAAGGGGCCCAGACATAGCTTGATGGCCCGAACGCCCCTGGATATGAAGGGGTGGCGTGAGATCTCATCTAGTCGGGTGAGAGACCGGTGTGTAATGTTAACTTTGACAAATGGAAGTAGAAGGTGAGAGCTCGTTTCGTGAAAGCGGCGACATGTTAACCGGAGATCTTGAATTATTTTGATATTGTATGGGACGGTGTCGAAAACCCAAGGTTCATTTATACTCGTCGTACCTTCTTCCACGTACTCGAAGATGCGTATTAGTAGTTCGTTAGGCAAGTCTAAGATCCGTTGAGGCTTCATTTTCGACCTTACAGAGGCTGAAGCTCTCAAACCTCTTATATCTTAATGATATTGCGTTCGCTATGTGGTAGCCGAAGGGCTGAGCTTGATCTGCCGAGGTTACGAATACGAGACAAGGGTCGATAACCAGAAGCGGAGGGCTGGCAACTACCCGCGAGACCATTCAGATCCCAGATCGCCTAGTCGGCCCGCAGAGGAACAAGATCCTCACACCCGTCCTGTTGTCATAGCAAACTGTCACAACGCGAGTGCTCTTCCGAGTCCTTGAAAACAACCCCTTGCTACAAATCCTGCAAAAGAGGTCGGAGCAAGCGAGGATTTGTTGGCAGTCAAGTGTCATAAATGAAACATAGGATGTTATTCGGTCTGAATAGACGAAATAAGAAATCTTACAATATCAAGAAGTGCTGTGAAGAGCTTAGCTGCATGTAAAGGAGGATTATGTTTCTAGGTGTGAAGGGTACTTGATTTCATTTCTCTGTCTTCAATGTAACCTCTCCCTTTGACGCGCACGCCTCTTTCTGTTGGGCTTCGATCTGGGCCTCTCCTGCAGACAGCTATACTTACTCGCCGACCAATAAGTTGCTAGCTTGCAGGCTGTATTATAACTTGACAGATTTTAACGGGTATGTGGCAGTCCTTAACATCTGACAGCTAGGTACTTTGTAGCTTCGGATTGGCTACTTGTGTAAGCGGAATAACCCGTTCGCTCCCGTTCTCAATGGGGGAAGAGTAACTGGTGCGAAACGAAGGGTTGCCTAGGTAGGTATTGTGTACGCGTGCAAGTCCAGCTAGGAAAGCCACTCCATGTTTTGGAATATGAACCTGGCCGAAGCACACCTGGTATTTATTTGATATTATGTCTTTTCAATGCAGATATTTTCAACTTGGCTGGCTGCCACATATACAAAAGTGCTTGTTTTTCGGCAGATGCGACTATAGATACATACGGAAGGTAACTAAATTAGTGAATATCCATAAATCGGAGGGGTCGGCCCGATGAGGAATGAAGTCCGGTGAACCTTTTAGCAAATCTAGATCTACTTCCCCAGAACGGCCAAGCTTTAATTATGTCATGAAATCTGAAGACATCGATCAATCTAGCCCACGTATTCCTGCCGCCCGGTTTGCCTTTTCAGCTACTGTAACCTCCGAGGTACTTAAAAGAATTAGTACGCAGAGTTACCGTAGCATGCATTGTCGCGGATAAGTGGATTTAAAAGTTGAGTGTTAACGGCCTCGAGATTAACTCCGTGAGATACATAGATTACTAATCGGAGTAGGTGGTTTTTAGCTGAATGAAGCACATCAGCTTATCGTGCCACCCGCAGCGTCGCCTAATTGTAGACAAGCGTCCGGTATGCTTAAACAAGCATCATTTCTGGTACATGAAATTACGAGACAAAGGTGGCATTATCACGTCTCTAAGGAATGTTGAACGTAAATGCCTCATGTGGTGACACGCACTTAACCGTATGCGAGATCGTATTATAAAATGACAATCTGGCATTCTTTTATTTGAAAGTGCTTCCTACGCGTTATGTTTGGACTACACCTCCATGATGCCAAAGGTTAACTAGTTCTAAGCCAAAACCAGGGTATAACCGGGGCGTTGGAAGACCTTTGCATACTGCATACTTGTGGCATTGCCAGTCATTCACCTAACCAAAAGTGTCTAGCTACCTAGCCCTATGGAAGAATCTAAAGTAACCGTCCAGTGGGCTTAGCTACTAACCTATAAAGCTTATGCTTGATTTGGTAGAATACGGGGCAAAGATTGAGCTAAATGTTGGAATCCTAGAGGAGATGCCACTCTCTAGGGCAGAGGATTACGTGGCACAGCCTTACCACTTGCAGTATTCATTTCTCTCCTAGGTTGACTGGAGTCTAGATGGGCCCTTCCACTACTAATTGTAAGGGCCTCTCCATCATTCACACAAGTATTATGCAAATTCGCATGCAATGCTTATTGGGATACTAGAATTTACAATGTAGATACGGAAGACATGAAGTAGGTTATACTGTTAAGAAAGAAGAGGATGATTAATCTTGGACGACTCAGAACCGCCTATAATACTGCAGAACTGCGCTAGTAGTAATACATCGTGGACTGGATGTAAGAAAGTCTGCGGCATTCTACATGCTACGCCTTTATCAAGACACACTAACTAGAAGTCATATCAAACGCATTGCTTGGACTAGTTAGGATCTATTTATGGGGCCACAAAATAATTTGGTGGAAGGATTAAGGCAAGCTGCTCTAGAAGACAAGATGCCACCACCGTTTCGCAGCTACGAAGCAGCTGGGGAAACGTATTTTGGCTATTGTCGAGCTTTTGACCTCGCTCCTTCACACCTTTATCATCAAACTAAGCGTGTGATCAGCATGCGACAGGGTTGCGAAGCACACCTAGAAACAAGAGTTTTACACTATTGGTAGTTATTTATATCTTACTTGGTATCCATGCGAGTTCAGCCCCCAAAGTGGAATATATCGACCTGGACTCATTTTTACAAGGTATATTTTGGCCCCCAATATGTGACTAAGATTCTTCCTATAACACGACCCACATCAGGCATGCATGGTAAATTAACAGAAGAGCCTCATTTGTATTGTAAATCGCCTTCTCCTGTATAGAATGATTACGTGCTCACGTGGTGGGCTGGAAATTGGCTATAATGGCCGAATCTGCTGTTCGGTCGGGCTTACAATTTTCGCCACATCGAAAATTTCCTTACACACGTTGAAGCGCGTACAACTCCTCAGTGCTCCTTTGCCTTGGATAAGGACAAGGCATAATAATGAATCCCCAAGATACGGCAGGTGCGTCGTATCCAACGTACGAGATGCAATATGTCGACCAACAACACCAGAGCGAGCAGCCATCAGCGGACCCGTATCAACAGTACTCCGGCTATGCGTATCCTCAACACACCTTTTATCAGAGTGACAATGTTTCCAGCCCTCAACACCGGGATCAGATGGTTTCGAATCCATACGCACACGGGTCGGTAGCTAATGTCGGCTACCCAATTCATCAGCAATGGTGGGAACAAGCATCGCATGGTGCTGATCGTGGTGTCCCGATCGAGTCAAGAGATAATAATAGTGGTGTTGCGATCGTTCCTCCTGAGCCTTTGGCCAAACAACAAACGGAAACCGAAAACCAGCCCCAAAAAGGTGGATGGTGGCCATGGGGGAAAACCGAGGGGGAAAAGATCAACGCCAATTTAAGAAAGCAGTTCAACGGCCAACGCGGGTTCAACGGGCATTTTTATTACAAGCCTACCCAATCTCCAGATGTTGAGCATGGCCAGGTCGTACATAGCCGGCCTGACGACTACGGCGCGGCTGCTACACTTGACCCGGACGGGAAACACATCTTCCTGAACAGTTTGGGTCAAGAACATGTGAAGTACAGCGACGTCGCGGTCTACTTGTCGCCTACCAATTTTCGCCCTAAGAGACTCGTGGTCCAATCAACCGACTATATCCTCCGAAATAGAGCGTCCCAGGGTGGCGACTGGCGTAGAAAAGCAGTGAGCGGCAACGTTCCAACAACTCTCCGGCTCGCGGAATGGGGTCTTCGGCCCTTTCAGAGGAGCGGTGTCTGGCACAAAATCAACGGATCGCTACGAATGTTGGCGATATCGGTGCCTCTCCAACTTCTGCTTGCCTTTCCGGGTACGTCATCGTGGGACGACGGAGATGTTAGTGAAAACTACACAAACTTCCCTAACTACCAGTGGCGATGGCCCAAACATGCTATCAATCCGTTGGACCAAAGACCTGGCTCGATAACACACACGACTAGCGGAGAGCACCCTTCGGCCCGGCACAGAACGGTTCGTCCCCGAAAACTATACGTCCGCCAAGCAGACGGAAGCTGGGAGGTGGTTGATAACCCGCCAAAGAATCTTCAGTACATATTCATCAGCTACGCTGCAAAATCCTTTAAAATTGACGGCGGCGATGGATATGATTTCGTCCGGAGCATGGCTCAAGAGGCAACCTTGCGCGCTAACTGCACTGCATGTTGGGTGGACACCGATTGCATCGAAAATGTCAACGGCTACCAGAAAGACGCTGATATCTATGCCATGTGCGACGTGATTCGTGGAAGCAAGCGAGTGGTCGTCATCCTCCCGGATAATGGAGCCGAGGCGAGGAGGTTTTGGGGATCGCGTATGGTACGTATCGAATATCTTCGTCTCCCTATTCCGTATGGCCTAGCAAATTCTACGGTATGAGAGTAAGAGATATCTACTAACGTGTTTCTATGCTTACAGTGGACACTCCCCGAAGCGCTCCTCGGTCCCGGTAGCGAGGTCGACTTCATGGCACGCGTGGGAGATGGATACGAAACAAAAACGCTCTCCTTAATCGAGATGACGGGTGAGATATGGGATGATAGTCAATATGAGGAATCCGGTGGCTTGTCGACGCGTTTGCTCGCCGAGCATTTCGCTGGCGAACTCACCTTGAGTCGCATCGAACTCTTCGTAACGGCTTGTACCGCCTGCGAATATCGCTCAAGGTTAAATTACACCATGTTCACTAACAACGATGTAACGCTGGCTGTTATGGGACTACTTCATTACCGCATCGATCGCAACGATGATGACACCGCCTTCCAGTCTCTCGCGCAGCTGTCTCTTCGTAACGATAGCGATCGTATTATCGAGCGCATGGTGTCGCTCCTTCATCAGACCCGTTCCACCGACTCTCTCAATCCGTTCTATAACCTCGCCCACAAGGATGCTTTTTCTACGCGATTGTGGGATATTCAACCTACCTGTTACGTAGTCGGAGTCGCTTACGAAGACAACACCATCATGCTCGACTCTTGTCGCGTCATGCACATCCGATGGAAGGGATTCCCTCGTATCGCGATAGTACGAGATTACAGTCTGGCCAAGCTACTCGCAACGATTTTCGTTACGGCAGGGACCTGGTGGTTCTTGCAAGGCATATACATCACAATAACTTACGCTCCTTTCATCGCCACAACCACTAGCACCCCCAATCTTCATTACTATTTATCGCTCGCCATCGCGGCTTTCTTCATCTTCGCGATCCTCCTCAGCCTTTTCGGCCCCGTGTCTGTTCGCCGTTTATACGGTGGAGAGGTCCTCCAAAGCTCCAGCAATCTCGTTGGGTTCGAGGGAGTCATGCCAATAGCAAAACTCGAACGCATCATTTTCGGCAATAACAACGGTCGTCTAAACTACGAGGCTTCATCAAGTAAGTATATCTCAATCGTCTGTTCCTTAATTTCGCAAAAACCTCGCGACTTCTATCGTTTTGAGGTCCATTTCCTACCATAAAGGGTATTTTCTAACTTGGTCGCTTACAGCCCCTATCGGCATGGAATGCCGCGACCGCGACCTACGCCTCGGTAACGAGCCAAATTGGGTGAGGGAGGGCCGCCCCGAAGCATACGATCTACCTGAGGGCCACCGCCTCTTCACACTCGTCGACACCGGCACGTTGACGGTCAGCATCTTCAGCGCAGAGCGTCCGCCGACCGTGGCCCTCCTGTGCGGGCGCGAAGGAGGCATGTTGCGCGCTGTCCTCTGTAGTTGGTCGTTCGAGAATAACTGTCTCTACAAGGAAACTGTTATCCGCATGCCGACAAACGTCTGGGACGCTGCTAATCTGCAGGGATGGTTGAAAATTTGTTTGGCCTCGATGAAACAGCAAAGAAATATTGAAAGGAATAAAATGATTACAAGCATGAGCCAGGCATGAAGGCAACATACGGACTATGAGTATAAATGGGAGATGTCGCTACGTGGCAATAGGTACTTACCTGATTTTATTGTGGTCTCCTTATCTACTAGATTCCTTATGTTAGTTACCCTCACAAAAAAACTACGGGTAGATCGTTATCATATACAAATGTAGAAATAAAAACTTAGTAATAGCGAGTCTTAAGATATCGTAGCTCGTTTGGAGGACTTAGTCAGACTTTTATATAGCTAAATATTTGTGTTCCTACTGAAAGGACAATACAGCGTCTTTAAAGCATTCATTACTTCAACAGAGAGAGTATAAATCTAAAACTAACTGTCCGCATATCCCGCTATTCTTGTAAATCTACTCTGTTTTTGTAATAATCGTACCGACCCCTTTAAGTAGTCACAGCAATACAGAAACATGCCTACTATAGACAGTAGCCTCTCCTCATTAACGTCACTTAGACACGTAAGAGTAAGACTTAAGAGATTAGATATCTCATGTTACAATCGAGTCTTCAGATATTAACTCTATTCCTTCTCAAGTTTATCAACCATCTATCAATGGATTGTTCGCCTAACGAAGGCGTACACGCCGAGTCTATTTAACGTTCTCAAAGGCGAAGGTAGGATTGCCGGGGGTTGCAGTTTTGCCCTCAGTTTCTCCCTCCACCATGGTGATCTCGACCGCCTCTAATTTCGGAATGGTTTGTTTCAGACTCGGGACTATTTCCTTCAACGTCTCAGCCTCGTTGAAGGGAAGGCGACGCGAGAAAACGTCGTCTGGTTTTTCGCCAGAATCCAGGCGCTTCTTTAGTACCTGGACAAAAGGCATCACCTTCTTCATGTCCTTCTTGTCAATCTGTTTCGTCAAATCCTTTACATCAACAGCGCCGGTGCTCTCATATTGTTGTGCTAAGAGATCAATGCATTTCTCTTGCCAAGCAGGAAATGATGCTGCAACGGAGATCGTGAGTCGTTTGGGCTCCTTTGGGTCATAGCTAGTAGCTTTGCCTTTCGCGAGCTAATGACCAACTTAGCAAGGACTCTTTGAACGCGAGAAGGGTATACAAGACGGAGCTTACCTTCTTAATTTGGGTACCCTCAGCAGCAGTGATATTTGATGTGACCTGTTATGCATCAGTACTGACCGCAAAATCTCATCTATACCCACTTACGCTTCGCAAGTAACTGAAAATCGCTGACAGTATGGTATCAGGTGGCGGTACTTCGGGGTACAAGGCGTTGTGAACACTGTCGCTACGCTTGAGCACTTCACGATACAAGTACTCGCTGAAATGAGGGGCTCTATAGCAGGTTAGAACGTACTGTGACCGGAGGGTAAGAGATAACGCACATAGGAGTCAGTAGTAGAGCTTGTAACTCAATGTATCGCATTACAAGATCATGATGCATGCTGATGCCTACAGACTTGGTAACGTCTCGGTACCAGTCTCGAGACGCGATCTGGCCTTCCCGTTAGTATTAGAATATCGTCAAACCTTCATTTACTCACAAAGTCATAGAAGCCTGACTTAAGAGCAAGCTTGAACGAGGTATCATTGTAGAATGATTTGGTCTGAGCGACAAGGATGTTCATCTCGTTCAAGAACAGCTTGTCAAAGAGACCCAAGTCGCCGGTTCTGAGCTCGGAATCGTTGGCGGATTCTTGACACCATTTCCTCAGCTCATAAAGCCGAAGAATCGTTGCATTGGCGACGGTCTCTTCGAGATTGGCGTCTTCGATTCCGTCACCGCCATCTGCTAGAGAACTGTTTCAAGATCAAAAGTCAGCGTAGCCTATTCTTGGCAATAGACGCAAAGACTATGAGAATATGACCAGCGCGACGAAGGAAAGTTTCCCTAGATCAGCAGAAGTTTATCCCTATGCTTCGCTGACATTGGAAGTAGGGACTCTAAGCACTCACATTCTCGTAGCGTCAGCTCCATATTTTTCGACAGCGTCTCGTAGGGTCAAGAAGTTGCCCGTGCTCTTGGACATTTTTTCGCCGTTCAACATGAGATGTCCATTCACTCTAATTCCACGTGGCCAATAGGGTTCCTCGAAGAGAGCGACATGGTGATACAGGCAAAACATTAGACTTTCGCACCAGAAGTTAGTGACAATTACCTGGCAGCAAAAAAAACTCCAGAGAAATGAAGAAGCCACAAAATTTTTTCCATAGGGTCACGTACTGGTTGTTGATCAAATCCTTGCCCGAAATACGCACGTCCAAGGGGTACCAGTATGAAAATTCGCGTCTCATAGCATCGAGGTCGGAGCGAGGTATATCGCTGTCGACGTTGTCTGTCCTTTTGAAGACATAATCCCAGACAGCTTCCGTCATTTGTGAGGGAGATATAGGTTTGGATGACAAGCCGGGAACTTTTCCATAAATACTATATTTATGTGTCAGTAACCGCTCCACATAAAAGTTCGGAAATATCAGGGATTATGTGCCGTGTGTGGCAAAATGACCCTGAGCGCAAGGTTTGGACCTTAAAACCATTCTAATTAGAAGGGACATTATACTCACTCCCCGTGTAGATAATGGCAGACGGTGTAATAAGCCATATATATCGACGAATCCTGTGAAGACAAGTAAGATATTGACTGAGAAATACCTTGATCCAACTTACAGACAACGACTCCACAAGCTGGGTGTGATCCCAGGGAAGTTTTGTACCCTTCAGAGCATTAATAGTCATCCATGAGATTATCAAGACTTCTTACCAGTCCGAATGACCGGGAACAAGCCCATTGTGCTAGCCTAGGATATTTTTTAGTGATCGTTGAGATATTGCAGTAATATGGGGCATACCAATTCAGTGCCTGCTTCATCGCGTGTTTTCCTTCTGGGAAGAAGCAATTGGTCCGATCCGTCTCAATTGCAGTGATCGCGTCTTCATACCACTTTTGATCGCCCCCATTTTCGGCAGATCCTAAAGCTATTAGTGACTGACTGAGAGAATAACCTATGTAGCTTACCGTAGTTGAAATACCATTGATCGAGGTATGCCTTCATATACATTAGTTTAGTTGCTAAGAAGTTGTGGTCCAACGTACCGCAACGCACTCATCGCCGGACCGCTATAATATTTTGGAATTAGTTAACCGTTTCAAAAGAACAAGAGTAGTTTTATAGAAATTCCTTACGCTGACGACGAGCCCATCTGGCTCACCATAATTAAAAGCCACACCGGAATCTATCATCTGTTTTCTCACCAGTGGCTTTGCTTCCTGCACAGGCATTCCCTTGAAGTCGCCATAGAGCATAACTCCAGAGTAGAAGCCTTCTTTGTATGCGATTTCTTTCGCCTCGGGTAATTTTTGGTCTTTGGGTGAGTTGATTTTCATCGTTTCGTAAAGATGCTTCGCAATCCTGAAAATGGTCAGCAACATCGAATTGGTAGAAACTCTGCATTATGGCGACACTTACAAATTCGAACTGGGGGTCTGAATGATAGGCAGAATATCCTCTATCACCCACTCTTTCTTGATTCCATAAAATTCTGGCTTCTTCAAGAGGTCCAGTGTAGTAGCATAATCGTCCGGGCTGTCAGATGGGACACATGTAACTACTCCAGTTCCTTTCGTTGGTTTTATAGTTGACATTGGCAGGATCCTGATCCCTTTTTCGTGGATTGAGAATGGTGCATGGACAAGGGTTCCAATAACATCAGAACCTTTTAGGCCGATGACCTGTTGATACTCGCCCCATGATGAAAAGATGCCTTGGAATGCCATCTGCTGTGTGTTAACCAAAACCGTGAAGCACTTCTCGCTGGGGTCTCCCAGGGAACTCCTCTAGATCTCGATATTAACAGAAAGTCTGTTTACTTACTAAACAAAATAGTTAGTGAGGGCCACTACAAACAATTCGTGAAGAAAAAGACTTGACCCAGGACGACTGTTCTCATACGTACCATTTCTAGCAGAGCGCTCACTACAGAAGAAATACTCATCTTTTCCTCCCTCTTTCGGCACTCGAAAGATACCATAGTCAACTGTCGGTCCCACAAAACAACATGTCTAATTAGGAAGAAGTTAGTAACTGCTTTCAATGGATACGAACTTCAATCGAAAGAATGAACTCTTAGGTTAGTAACTCTTGTTGCTGATGGACGCAGGACTCCAAAAATCCCAATACTTACTTGACCATACATTGTTTCCGAGCGAAGTGAAGCAGGTATGAAGTACACATTTGCATCTGCAGGAATCTTGTCACCGATGACCTCTTTAGCCTTTTCGCACCATTCGAGTGTCTTCAGCTTCACAGCAATGTATTCTTGGACAGCAATGCCCTCTCCACTACTTCGGTCATGATCCAAGCACGCCTGACCATCTTTGGGCGAATATACGGTAAAGCGCTTGCCGAACTTGATCTTTTTGAGGGCTTTTAGATTGTTCATCTGCCAGCTCACGAAAGAATTGTAGAATGGATTCGCGTCGGTTGTGACAAAGGATCTTCGCCAGTCCACACGGGCGCCGACTCTCCTGAGATCTGCCTCGCAAAGCTGAGGGAAGACATGCAGCCAATGATACGGGTCGGCAAACTTGTGTATTTCCTCGATCGGGATACCCAGAGATAACATAATCTACGTCATTGTCAATCTATGCTCGCCAGATCGACACGTAGTTCAGGTCACAAACCTCGTACTGATACTTTGCCTTGCCTGATTTGGCAGCGACCTTGCTCTTACTTCCACTGAATTTGCTGACATCAGTCTTACTCGTGTTGGGCGTCTCGGTGATCGACAGCTGCTCGAGCTCGGCAGAGGGTGCGTTCTCGAAGTTCTGGCCAAACAACTCGGTTTCCCGCTTAAGCTTATCGGCTGCAGCCTTAATGGGCATACCCGTACAATGGTAACCTTGAGGGAACAGAGCCCTTCGGCCTTGCATGCGCGCGAATCCCGTCATAAATTCGACTCTGTAGGGTAACCGAAGCACAATCAGAATCTATCACCCTCATTGCGATGGAAGCAACTGCACTTACTTGGACCAGGTGAAAGCATGGCCAGCATGAAGAGTACCTGAGACGGATTAAACTTAGCTATTCAACGCCATTCTCCGATCATCTAGAGACGCACCATTCATGTACTATGTCAAACCAGGCGTCAGTAAATATCACAGTAGAAGAACTTTCGTTAAGGCCCCATGGATATGAGGGATAGTGGACGACTTGGGTATACGTACTGGATAGGCCATTGTGGCGAAGAACTTGGGTGGCTTCGATTCATCAGCTGCCGGGGCATTCTGTTGGAAGAGCTTGGCATCATCCCATTCCTTCTGGTATCGCAGCTCGTCGGCGATCAGAGTGTCGCGTTTCTCAGTCTGTCAGATGGGCAGGTTAGTCGGCTGGGTGCGGCGGGGGAAAGTGGAGGGCAGGTGTCGTCGCACGTTTTCCATCTTGGGAACGACCTTAGTGGCCGCATTTTGGTCTGTCGTCGCCATCTCGTCGCGCGGTTAGACTAACAGATGAGAAAAAGGCGACGATACCAAGTCCGATTCAAGCAGCTTGATGGTAACTCGAAAAAAAACCTGTGACTCTTTCGAGGTGGGATGAGTGGGGCACTCTCTTCGGGTACCTGTGTAGGTAGCCATTGGCACTAATGGCGGGGTAAATAGGTACACCTATCTAGACCCTTTATTAAGTACCTACTCCAGGCCATCGACTTAGAACTCACTACGCGAATATACATATTGCCAGGGGTATCCAGACCATTTAATTACAATAGGTACCTACTCGTGGCTGGATTGCCTGTTCAGAAGATGACATGTAGCCCGATGTCGGCTTCTAAAGTTCACAGCGAAGAATAAGAAAACAAACCCCACGGCCAAATTACGGTTTAACGTAACTATATGATCTATTAATATCCTTTGCTTAAAGTATTCCATCAATGGCAAGATTTCATCTTCTAAGATTGTTATGATAATCTATAACTTCAGGCTCTTTTAAACACAGAAACTTTTTAAAAATAAAAAGGATGCTAGCTTATAAAGCCCCCATAGCATCCATCATTACAGCACCTTAGTGTGAGGTCATAGTGGGCCTGATACTTAATGTAGTCCATTAACCAACATGATAAGGCCAAGAGGGTGATACACTAAGAGAACCTTAGGAAATGTGCACAAAAAGTATCACTCCGAATCGGGGAATCGAACCCCGGGCTTGACGGCACTTTTCCACATCTTAACCTCTGAAGGGAGGAAAGAACATAGTTGAGAGCGTCAAATGTTAGCCACTACACCAATTCGGAAAGCTGCTGACAGCATGAATCGAACATGCGTTTGCTCGGCCACAACGAGCTGTACTAACCACTATACGATGCCAGCGTAAGTTGGAAGAATCCATGCATCAGCCGTGAATCGAACACGGGGCCCATCGATGGCAACGATGGATTTTACCACTAAACCACTGATGCTGGTTGTTGGGATTAGTCGCCCTACACCCCCACTATAGCTGTCAGGCGTAAAAGATTGGTACCCCCTCGGTCACAATTTCACCATGCGCATCCCGCACCCGCTCAATTACTGTAGTCGCGATCGTTTCTTCATTTATACCAATAAAGTCAGATATATATAGTTATTTTCTGACGTCAGTCCCAGCATTGGTTAGAGATCTCCTGTATTCAACTGTTTGGACCTCAGGCGGTTACGTTGCTAACTGCGGAAGCTCATTTCCAAACTAATCGCTGTTTCATCATCAAGACTCATTTGCGTTATGTGACTCGAAATTGGACCAGCTATAAAACAACCGAGTCTCCTATATAGTGTCATTATACAGGAGTGTATAGGATCAGAGAAGAATCTGTTAGTTGCAGGGCGCTCTCCCCATTCAACATATCGATAGGTTTCTCTAATAACCGCCAGGGAGTCAACCAGACCACGTGACGGCCTCTCTAGCACTATCCTTGCGATTCACAGGTCCATAGCACGACTTGATGAATGATAGATGCAGTCTTCATGAACTAGGCAAGCTATTGAAGTATGCCAGCTAATCACCGTGAACCCAGACTTCTTAGTTCCTAAGGGACTAGAGTTAGTAATACTCGTGTAAACCTTATTCTATCTTTCTAGTTAACTCACTATCTCCTTGATATCAGGCGGTCTCCTGGAAAACGACACGGGGGGCTGCGACGAAAACTTGTCAAATTTCACACGCTGCTCCTGGCTAGGCAAATACTGCCTACCAGACCTGTCGACTATTATCATTTTCTCATATCATAGAATTAATAGGGGACGCTGCGTTAAATATGGTAACCTTGCTGACGGGCAGCCCCGAAAGTGCTAGATTTCAGCACTCACACCACTCTTCTTAACAACTAACGATACTATGCGATACTTAGGCTTGACTTTCCGTCGCTTCAGAGACGAGGCATAAGCTAGAATAGGTCAATTGACATTCGCTTAGCCAGCTGACCGGAGATGGCTATCATCAGCCCAAAATGACATAATACCAACACGAAGGATCTCTTTGTGGAGTGCGCCATTGGTCTCATTGCTTTTCAACCCACGTGCTAGTGAAGATACGGCTAGTCACTAACATATCTTGGCAGGTGAGACTTGAAAACCATAATGAATGAATATGACTCCGCCGAGGAGGTTTATCTCACGATCATTTCGTTAGCATCTTGCTTACTGACGTCGTCGCCTTGTCTTTTCATCGAGGGTCAAATATCACTGTCCCTTTTGATCATGATTTGAATTGTTCGCCCTTGCTTGCCTGCCATTCTCTCACTCTCTAGATCCTACCAGTGTACTAACTATTCTTGTCATGACATCGAGATGGCTCAGCTTCACGCTTGGGGCGCTGCATTTCAATGGCGCTTGTGCCTCAAGTCTCCCGTGTGATGTAGCCAGTTTCGATTCAATCTTAAAATCCATGAATAGCCATGCAACTACAGTTTACGCGACGAGAATCCCAGCAGGCGGATCTTCATTTGATCCCAGCCCAGAGTATCCTACCAATGCCACCAACTTGCCGGAGCTATGCGCTGTCAAGCTTAATGTCAAGTCATCCAGCAGTACTTCTTATAACGCGGGGATTCTTCTTCCTGCCCATGATCACTGGAATAATCGACTGATGACCACCGGAAACGGCGGGTTTGGAGGAGGTATTAACGTAAGCATCACCTACTTGAGTGTTTGGGGGCACAACTGACAACTAGCAGTATCCTGACATGGGCGAATATACTCATTATGGGTTTGCGACTGTATCAACAGACACTGGTCATCTTTCGGACATTGAAGACAGTTCGTGGGCGCTGAATAATCCGGAAAGCATCATCGATTGGAGTTATCGTGCCCTACATGGTTCGGTCAACCTAGCCAAGCAGATCGTTTCGGCTTACTACAGCGACGACAAAACGACCGCAGCATCTATCAAACATTCGTACTACACCGGGTGTGCCACTGGTGGTCGCCAGGGTTTGCGGTCACTTCAATTGTATCCCAACGATTTCGATGGTGTCCTAATCGGCGATGCCGCTTGGCAGACCACTCACCTTCAGTCATGGTCGACTTGGGTGCCGTTTGAGAACTATGCCCCAGAGTCTCCGTATCATATCACTGAAGCTCTATTCACCTCGCTCACGACGGAAATCACGAAGGTATGTGATAGCCAAGATGGTGTCATAGACTCGATCATGCAAGATCCCGCTAGTTGTAGAATAGATTATACTACGCTTCTCTGTTCATCTCCGTCCGCAAGTCAGACTGCTTGCGTTACTGAGTCTCAACTTGCTACTCTACAGAAGATGTTTTCTCCTTATACGATCAACAACACGATCGTATTCCAGGGTTTGCCCTTTGGAGCTGACCCCTCCATACTTGCATCGGGAGCCAATTCTATAGGATATGGATACTTCCAGGATTTCGTCTACAATGATACCGCATATAGTTTTACATCATATTCCGATGATGACTTTCTTACCGCAGTTCGTATCAACCCGGGCCGTGCGACAGCCGATGATTTCGATATTTCAGGCTTTAGAAAAAGAGGGGGCAAGATTATCATGTACCATGGCTATGCCGACCCCCTGATTCCAGCCGGATCAAGTATCGAGTACGTCAATCGGACTCTTGAGGC
The DNA here is from genome assembly GCA_007182795.1 of Xylaria flabelliformis. NCBI lineage: Eukaryota > Fungi > Ascomycota > Sordariomycetes > Xylariales > Xylariaceae > Xylaria > Xylaria flabelliformis. The sequence continues at coordinate 3,881 of VFLP01000059.1, read as the reverse complement.
TATGAATCTTGAAGAATCTCAGTTGTCTTCATTCCTACGACTTTTCCTCATCCCAGGAATGAATCACTGCGTATCCAGCGCACCAACTCAGCCAGATGCGCCGTGGTACATAGCAGCAGCGTCGCAGATAGCAGGCATAGCGGGCAGATTGACCGGTGTGAGTAATGTTACGCATTCCGTGCCTGGATACATGGATGCGAAGCATGACTCTGTGCTGGCGCTGATGAAATGGGTGGAAGAAGGAGCACCGCCAGACGAACTCATTGCTACGAAATTTGTGAATGAGACGGCACCGACTGTCGCAAGTCAGAGAACACTATGTCCATGGCCGAGGGTGTCGAGGTTCACTCATGGTGATCGAAACCTTGCTAAAAATTGGATCTGTAATTAATTAAACTGCTGCTCTGGATAGTGAGCCTATGTATCGTAATTAGAATATAATGGTTTTGTGAACATAGACAATCCACTGAGGTTATTTGATACTCTTAAGTAGCTGTTAATCACTCTAAAACCTCACCTTAAGGATAGATTGATGAATTAATCTGATTTGTACGACTGTTTACCTTCCATGTGAATCATTTGGTAATTTGGTGAGAGCGAAACGGAACGTCGCTAGTCAGAAAACGCAGAATTAGGAACATTTGCACTGCTGTGATGATCAGAGAACCCTTTCTACAGCGAATCAACAGTGCTCTTTGCAAAATGCATGTCTATACCATATCGGCTGTTCAAGGTTTGAAAAAAACATGAGATCAGGTATAGCGTTGCTCCCCAACAATGGGACAACCCCTCTGGAAGTCTTCAAGGGAGGATTTGATTAGATATCAGTGTCCCTTTGTAAATTATCCTCTTATCTAGGCTTGGCCACAATCTCTCGATCTAAAAAGTTAATGGTAAAGACATGCAAACATGACACTAAATACCATTTTACTGGTTTTTTTTTCACCTAATCACCGTCAAGGGCTGAAAATGGATACACATGCGTGGAAGAGGAGTGTGCCATGTGACGCACTGGTTAGGTGCTCCCAAACCTGTTGCCAATGAATTGATAACACTTCAAGAGATGCCCTATGTATGTATTTGCTCCGCAACAACCCAGCACGTATGGCGGTGGTACCGACTGCTTTCTGTCCAAAAGCTTACATACTGCGATTTCAAAAATCCAAGCGTCCAACTTGTCTACGTTTTATTTTGACATTAACGTGATTATTTTGTTCTCAAAGTCTATATACCGAAGATCCTTTGCCGACTCTACAAGAATCCGATTCTTGGGTTACTTAGGGGACGGCTGAGAAGACTCGCTAATACATTGGCATTATATTTTGCCAATAAAAGACTACGTTGCAGCCAACCAATCTTATCTCGCGGTGTTCCTTACTAAAAGGCGAATGCTGTTCATAGCTCCCGAGACATCAGTGCCCGTCCTTGAGAGGCTACAAATTAGGCTTCCTTATAAACAGCCCCATGAAGGTGCACGTTCAGAACCAAAAACCGATCCGAACTGTAAATAACCTGATCGGATTCCACCATCCCTATCCACAAGATTCATCGCCTTCATCTGTTTGGGCTTTTATCGGACTATTTATACAGCTTAGGAAGGTAAGTATCTAGGTAATTGGTGCATACTTTACAACGAGTTGCAATGGCCTCGTGGTCACCTAAAAGAGGAAGAGCTTGGACTAAGGTTCAAACTTAGGGGGGAAGGTCATGATATTTCCGAGGTGATTTGCATCATATTGTCAGTGCTCCAAGAGCTTTCAAGTTGAAGTTAGATCTTTCCGATGCCTTGATATCTTATCTCCGAGACTGACACCGATTGGTTCACTCGGAAACTCCAAGCGATGATTGGCTATTACCAGGATTAAAGTGCTCCTCACGAAAGCAGTATAGATATCAGTCAACATGGTCGTATGGTTCCATATTGATATAGTTTTCTCATTTAGGTACTACCAAATCACCAAAAGGTATGGTATACGCTGTAGGGATCTGGTATATATATGATCCTGGATAGTTGGGACGGCCTTCAAGGGAATCCGAGACCCCGATGAAGAAACATTCAAAAAGCTGTCACGGCACTGCTCTCTCTTGAACCACAGACGTTATTAGCAGACATTCCATATTTGTTTTCAGGACTTTCCAGTAACAAATCATATTCATAACACAGCCAATTCATTCCATAGCCACATTAGTGGGACCCTAACAGAAATATTTTGACCGTACTTCCCTATCCAACGTTCTTTCCAAGCCCAATCAAGTCTTCTCATCAGTTTCTTCTTACCCGAATTCTAACTTCCGAACCATTCACTTCGACTTGGATCGCAATGGGGCACTTTTCAAGCATGTGGACACAATTTTTTCCCCCAAAGCCAACATTTACTGAGGAAAACGTGCCTGATCTTATGAATAGGGTAAGTCCATTGAAAGCGCACAAATAGTGTCATATATCAGTTATATAGCTAATAGTCTTTTGAATAGGTTTATATTGTCACTGGCGCAAACACGGGTGTGGGGAAGCAGCTGGCCCGGCTTTTATACTCGAAGAACGCCAAGGTTTACGTTGCCGCCCGCTCAGAGGCTAAGGCAAACGAAGCCATCCAAGACATTCAGAAAAGTCATCCATCCTCGAGTGGTTCCTTGATCTTCCTTCATCTTGACCTCAATGACCTATCTTCCGTCAAGGCATCGGCGGAAAACTTTTTGTCTATGGAGACCAAGCTTCACGTACTATTCAACAACGCTGGAGTTCAGAATTTGAACAAGGGTGAGAATACGGTCCAAGGCTACGAACATCACTTGGGTATCAACACTATAGCGCCATTCTTATTCACCAAACTTCTCACGCCCATCCTCGCTAGAACCGCTCAGGCCGAGGCATCGACGCCAGGTTCTGTGCGAGTGATCTGGGTCAGTTCGCAGGGTACCGAGCTGAGTGGAATGAAGTCTGTCGGCCTCGACATTGGTAATTTGGACTATCATGATGACGCAAGCGACCTGACGAAATATGCCTTGAGCAAAGTCGGTAACTGGCTGCATGGTGTGGAATATGCTAAACGACACAAAGCAGACGGTATCATCAGCATTCCGCTCAACCCGGGCAATCTTACATCTGACCTCTATCGCGAGAACAAAGAGTTTGGTATTAGGCTAGCCATAAAATTAATGGGTCATCCTGCAGTTGAGGGTGCTTATACGCAGCTATACGCAGGGCTATCGCCAGATATCACAATAGAGAAGACCGGAAGCTGGGGTAAGATTAGACGAGTCGCATCAATTTGAGGATTCTAATGCATTGACACACGCCTCTGTTTAGTTATCCCCTTCGGACGCATCGCGGAGATTCGCAAGGATTTACAAGAAGCAGCACGGTCTGAAGCGGAGGGCGGCAATGGAAACGCGGCTAAGTTTTGGGATTGGACGGAGGAGCAAGTGAAACAATACATTTGAGTCTGCCAAACTCTGTCTTTTGCTGGTTTAGCCGAAATCCCTTTGACCGTGCTAACAAGTGGATAAGAGAGGTTTTGAAGTTTACCTTATTAAATTGAATATGGTTTAGATGTGTGCATAGTCACGCAGATGATGCGTGCGCTGCTAAGACTAGCTGCTTGGGCTCAGAGGAGGCATGGAAACTGCAAGCATTATGATTAAATTTGTTGTAATAAAAAAACAACGTCATAACTGTTTCCGCTAGCATCTATTAGATTTACTAACTTAAAGGCGCCGAGAAAACGCGCACGGCGGCAAGTAGACAACGATTTAACCTAGAAGCCATTGATTGAGGTGGCGCTTGGCCATGCTGAATCCCACTGCCCAACGGCAATAAGACTAGCGATAGTAGCTACGACAATAGGTCTGACGGTCCAAATCATAGCTAGAGACTGCGA